>JAGFBZ010002419.1:0-247661 GCA_018398805.1 Hirundichthys speculiger | reverse complement strand
CATCCTCTGCAGATCCACCACAACCCACCATCCAGGACCTTGATATTCAGCACATCCACGGTCCAGACCGCATCACCATCACACACCCACACTCAGACCCACCAGACATTTGAACACGCTGAGGAAGCTAAAGACTGGTCCTGGTGTGGAGAACAAAGTTTTTAATTATTGGTGATCAATGTGGCCAGATTTCCTCCCTTCAAAATCAGGACCTGCAGGGTGGACAGCTACCCTGGAGCGACCTTCCGCACGCAGAGCCATCCTACAGAAAACGGTGTGTGACACGATGGTCGACACTGCTATCCTGTCCTTCGGGATAAACAGCAGAACCAGAAAGCTCATGCCACGACGGTGAAGCACTACGGGAGCTCTCAGGTGGCAAAGAACAAATTTCCAGAAGCCACAATTCTGGTACCATTGATTAACTTTTCTTTGAACTTCCACGAAGGAAAGCTGAACCTCCAGGTCCTGAACAATTATATAGCAAAGAATTGTGACTCCATCCCTCACCTGCCCACCAAGGACTTCGAGACCGAGCGGGATAAGGTCCACTGGACACATCACACAGCCTCCCGCATGCTTGGCCACTGGCTGAACCAGGTAAACTGAATGTCCCCACGAGCCTGTTCCAGGAGGGGTATAAGAATGTGATGGTGTTAGCGAGTAAAGCGATACTAACAACTTCACAGCTCTCCTTACTGAACAGGGGCCTAACATTTATCCCCACTAGGGGGAGCAGTAAAATGTTAGACCCGCGGCCAGATATGACCTCCAGAATTTACCATAGGAGACTGAAATTGTCGGCCTACTATGGTGAGGACGGAACTTCGGAAAGCTGCCTTTTACTCTGCCGCCTCTAATTGGACACCCCCAGACGTTAGCATGCCCCCCCCATATTTTAGAATTAATTAGGTTGGATCTTGATTATTTCCAAAATTCCTTTAGGACCCCCCTCAGAACCCAACCCAATCTGACTCATGAAGAAGTTGATCCCTGAAAGATTTAGCCAAAACAAAGAAATTGTGATCAAGCCGGCAGATAAGGGCAGCATGGGTGGTGGTGATGGACACAGAGCAGTATTTGTGGGAAGGTCATAGACAATTGGCAGACAAAAATATATTCTAAATTTAAAAAGCCCATTTAATTTGGAAACATTGACTCATATTATCCCCATTTTCCAAAAATTATATGAGAAAAAATTTTATCAATGCCAAACAACGAAATTAATTTAATTGGAAATTCTGAACCCAGACCCAGATATTTTTATTTACTCCCCAAATACATAAGGACCCAGCTAATTGGAGCAAACCCTTTCAAATTCCCCCAGGGCGTCCTATCGTGTCTGACTGCAAGCAGGAGACCTATAGATCAGCCGAATTCATTGATTATTACCTCAACCCATTGGCTACCAAACACAAAAGTTATATTGGGATACTTATGATTTCATAGAAAAAGTTTAAAAAACTACAAATTGCCCCAAATTCCATTCTATTTCACAATTGACGTAGACAGTTTATATACCAATATTGACATAAAAGAAGGCATCCAATCAGTTAAAAAACATTTTCTCCAAATTTTATGATAAAAACGGCCCGACAAAGAATTATTACAATTATTGGAAATCAATCTGACCAAAACGATTTTGAATTTGACGGGCAATACTTCCTACAATCAAAGGCACAGCCATGGGCAAAAAATTTGCCCCTGCATATGCAGATATTTTTATGGCTGAATGGGAAACTGCTGCACTGGAGAAATGTGAGAAGAAACCCCTGCATTATTACAGGTATCTGGATGATATCTGGGGCATCTGGATGCACTCTGAGGAAGAGTTCAATACTTTCCTGGATACCCTCAATAATCACAACTCTTCCATCAAATTGAAAGCCACAGTTGACCAAAATTCAATTAATTTCCTGGACACAACAACATTTAAAGGACCTAAATTCACACAACACAACCGATTGGACATAAAAGTTTATTTCAAGGAAACAGACACACAGCATTATTGCACAAAAATAGTTACCACCCAAACACACATTTGCTGGACTCATTAAATCCCAATTATTAAGATTTCAATCATAGAATTTGTACACAAAAGATGATTTCAAACATGCCACCAAGGTGCTGTTCTCCGCTTTGTCCACCAGAGGGTACTCCAGAACCTTCCTCAGAAGCTGCTTCAAAACCTTCCTCCAGTTAAATCCCATCCAGGTCTCAGCTGCTCTCCCCTTCATCACCACCTTCTCACCCTCCACCGTTAACCTCGTTAGGAGAATAAAAGACCATTTCCAGACGGTTATGGAGGGAAAACAACCTGAACAGGACCTCCGAATTATTGCTGCGTTCAGGAAAAATAAAAACCTGAAAGATTACCTGGTCAGGTCAAGGGTCAAGCATCGGGAGGGACAGCATCTGGTATCTAAGACAAATTATTTTAAACAAATCAACTGGATACATAATTCACAAACACAAAAGGTATTTAAACTCCCCATTCGAGGCACTACAGCTTCAGAAAATTGTGTTTATGTTATTATTTGTAAACATTGTGGTAAGAAATATGTGGATGAGACTGGTAGGACAATACACCTCCGCTTCCAGGGCCACAAACAGAACATTTTAAAACAACAGAATACTGACCGTCACGTGGTCCACCATTTTGTGGGTCACGGCTGGGACGCGGTGCAGGCCTCGGTCCTGGAGTGTAATCCACACTGGACCACGAGCCAGAGACGCAGAGCTGAAAGGGATTGGATCAATAAATTAGGAACAACGTATCCACAGGGGCTGAACGAAAGAATCTCTTTTCGACCCTGACCCCGAATTTTCTCAGTACGTCACCCTCAACTCTGACCTCCACCATAGCCTTAAGCTAACCCCAAATTTGTTTTAATTCGGCCCTTACCCCAATTTTGATATCTGGCCTTAACCCCACCCTTCTTTCCTCCTCCTCCCCTTTCTCATCTAACCCTAACCCCAACTTTCTACCTTCCCCCCTCCCCTTCCATCTCCTCATCTAACCCTAACCCCCCCCTTCTTTTTCCTCCCCCCTCCCCCCTTTCTCATCTAACCCTAACCCCACCCTTCTTTCTTCCCCCTCCCCCCTCTTATCTAACCCTAACCCTAACCCCACCCTTCTTCTTTCCCCCTCCCCTTTCCATCTAACCCTAACCCCACCCTTCTTCCCTCCCACCTCCCCCCCCTTTCTCATCCAACCCTAACCCCTAACCCCACCCTTCTTTCTTTCCCCCCCCCCTTTCTCATCTACCCTAACCCCCCCTTCTTCCTCCCCTCCCCTTTCTCATCTACCCTAACCCCCCCTTCTTTCCTCCCCCTCCCCTTTCTCATCTACCCCTAACCCCCACCCCCTTTTCCCCCCCCCCTTTCTCATCTAACCCTAACCCCACCCTTCTTCCCTTCCCCCCCTCCCCTTTCTCATCTAACCCTAACCCCCCCCTTCTTTCCTCCCCCCTCCCCTTTCTCATCTAACCCTAACCCCACCCTTCTTTCCTCCCCCTCCCCCCTCTTATCTAACCCTAAACCCCACCCCCTTCTTTCCTCCCCCCTCCCCTTTCCTATCTAACCCTAACCCCACCCTTCTTTCCTTTCCCCCCTCCCCTTTCTCATCTAACCCTAACCCCACCTTTCTTTCTTCCCCCCCCCCTTTCTTATCTAACCCTAACCCCACCCTTCTTTCCTTCCCCTCCCCTCTCATCTTACCCTAACCCCCCCCCCTTCTTTCCTCCCCCTCCCCTTTCTCATCTAACCCTAACCCCACCCTTCTTTCCTCCCCCTCCCCTTTCTCATCTAACCCTAAACCCCACCTTTCTTTCCTCCCCCTCCCCTTTCTCATCTAAACCCTAACCCCACCTTTCTTCCCTTCCCCCCCCCCCCCCTCTTATCTAACCCTAAACCCCACCCTTCTTTCCCCCTCCTCCCCCTCCCCGCCTCTTATCTAACCCTAACCCCCCCCTTTCTTTCCTCCCCCTCCCCCTTTCTCATCTAACCCTAACCCCACCTTTCTACCTTCCCCCTCCCTTTCATCTAACCCTAAACCCCACCCCTTCTCTTCTTCCCCCTCCCTTTCTCATCTAACCCTAACCCCACCCTTCTTTCCTCCCCCCCCCCCTTTCTCATCTAACCCTAACCCCACCCTCTTCCTCCCCCTCCCCTTTCTCATCTAACCCCCTAACCCCACCCTTCTTTCCTCCCCCACCCCTTCTCATCTAACCCTAACCCCCCTTTTCCTCCCCCTTCTCCCCTCCCCCCCCCTTCCCCCTCCCTTCATCTAACCCTAACCCCCCCCCTTTCCCCCCCCCCCTCTTATCTAACCCTAACCCCACCCTTCTTTCCTCCCCCTCCCCTTTCTCATCTAACCCTAACCCCACCCTTCTTTCCCCCCCTCCCCTTTCTTATCTAACCCTAAACCCCACCCTTCTTTCCTTCCCCCTCCCCCCTCTTATCTAACCTAACCCCACCCTCTTTCCTCCCCCTCCCCCTTTCTCATCTAACCCTAACCCCACCCCCCTTCCTCCCACCCTCTTTCCTCCCCCCCCCCTTTCTTACCCTAACCCCGAACCCCACCTTCTTCCTCCCCCTCCCCCCTCTTATCTACCCTAACCCCCCTTCCCCTTCCCCCTCCCCTTTCTTATCTAACCCTAACCCCACCCTTCTTTCTTCCCCCCCTCCCCCCTCTTATCTAACCCTAACCCCACCCTTCTTCCTCCCCCTCCCCTTTCTCATCTAACCCTAACCCCACCTTTCTTTCCTCCCCCTCCCCTTTCTTATCTAACCCTAACCCCACCCTTCTTTCTTCCCCCTCCCCCCTCTTATCTAACCCGAGCTCTAACCCCTTACCCCCTTGGGTACTATTTGGCCCTGACCCTAACCCCCCATCATTTTCCCATACTTACCGGACCCGGCCCTGACCCGACCAGTCTCATCCACGCATCTCACCGGGACTAATGACTCCGCCTACCTGTGGAGAAAAAATTAAAGAAATGTCATTGATTTATCTAATGTTTAAGTTGAATGTCTTGATGTGAAACACTGTGTGAAAAAAATATATGTGTGTAAGTGTGGGGGCGGGTGTGACCGGGCGGGCCCGGGCCGGGTCTGGCTGGATGGAGTGTGCACTGACCCCACCGGGTCCAAAATATTGGATGTTCTAACCCTAACCCTAACCCTACCCCTACCCTAACCCCTAACCCTCTAACCCTAACCCTAACCCTTTTCCCCTCTCCCTAACCTGCCAGGTCCTCCTGCCTATTAACTGATGAGTCTCCTAACCCTAACCCCTAACCCTACCCCTGATCTAACCCTAACCCTAACCCTAACCCCAACCCCAACCCCAAGTGCTGGAAATGAAAGAAGGATGGAAGGGATAGTAAAGGGGGTGCCAATACTAAATAAGTAACAGAAAGGAAAGAGATACAGGGGGTGCCAAAGCTAATTGAAGTACAGAAAAAAGGAATGGAAGGAAAGATAAACAGAAGGGGGTGCCAAAACCAAAGTAAGATATAAGAAATAAAGAAAAATGCCTGATGAAGACAAAGATATGTCGAAACGTCGCGAAAAGAAGCTAAGGGAAGAAACAGAAATAAGCAGAATTAAAGACAAACAGAAAGCACAAAACATAACTAGTCAAAGGACGGTAAGGGAAAGTAAAGAAAGAACGGAAAGTTATAAAAGCCAAGTTGGAAATCCCAGGAGGCTCATTCAGTGAACGGCAGTGGTGGAGCGTGCACCTCCAGTCCTCCCTCGGGAGGATTGGGCCTTTCCCCTCTCCCTAACCCTAACCCCAACCCTAACCCCAACCCCCTAACCGGATCCTCCCCCCCCCCCCCCCCTTTTTTTTTTTTTTTTTTTTCTCCCTCCCTCCTCTCCCACCTTAACCCTGGACCTGGGACTACGGTGGAAGAGGGCAGCCTTTTTGCAGTATTTTTACGTGTGTCTTTTTAATCTATACTTGTTTACTTATTTTTAAGCACTTACTTTGAAGCACTTGATTTGTATATATCACTTTTTTATATATTGTCTTGTTACTAATCATGGCTGCCTTTCCTCCGTTTTCCCACGTCCCAGGGAAAGAACCCCCTTCAACCCATTCTTCCTTTCTCCTCCCTTCTTTTTTTTTTTTTTTTTTTTTTTTTTTTCCCATCTAGTCAAACATTTAGCGGAGGAACTCCAGCCATGTTTTTATTATATATTGCATGTATTTATAGAAAACATTTTTTCTAATATATTGTGCTTTTATTAATGTTTGCCTCTTTTTTATAGCACTTACTACATTTGCACTTATTTAAGTTCTTAACCTCTACTAACTCTTGGCTGCACTTCCTCCGTTATTTTAATATTTCTAAATTATCCTTTTAATTTTTTTTTTTTTCTCTCTGTCCATCCTCTGAGTCTTGCTTTGGGATTGAGTCCTGGTTCCCCTGCATCAAGATGACTGTGCTCCCACTGCCCCATTGTCCTTCTTCCGGTACAGTAGGCTAGTACACCCCAATTTCATCCAAAAAAAACCCCAACCCCAACCCCTAACCCTAACCCCTAACCCTAACCCTCTAACCCTAACCCTAACCCTAACCCTCTAACCCTAACCCCAACCCTGGCCCCAACCCTAACCCCTAACCCTAACCCTAACCCCAACCCTAGGCCCATACCAATAACCCTAGCACCTAACCCTACTCTAATTTTAGGCCCCCGTCACTAACCCTAGCACCTAACCCTACCCTAATTTTAGGCCCCATCACTAACCCTAGCACCTAACCCTACCCTAATTTTAGGCCCCATCACTAACCCTAGCACCTAACCCTACCCTAATTTTAGGCCCCCACCACTAACCCTAGCACCTAACCCTACCCTAATTTTAAGCCCCATCACTAACCCTAGCACCTAACCCTACCCTAATTTTAGGCCCCCATCACTAACCCTAGCACCTAACCCCTATCCGAACTTTAGGCCTTAACCCTAACCCTGGATACTAGAACCTGAAATGTAATTAAAAAGGGATTAAAAAGATTGATTAAAATTGAATTTAAAAGGGATTAAAAAGACTTACTAAAATTGGAGGGTGTTAAAAATGAATTAAGAAATTAATTAATAGATAAACTTGTTGCAATTGGATTAATAATTAATAAAGGGATAAATGGTAATGTATATTTATAAAGTAGGGTATGGGGAAAGGTAAAGATAAGGGTTAAATTCATAATTGACATAAATAAATATAATTTAAAAATTCATATTTAGGATTAGATGGGTCTGGAGTTTAATATAATTCATGTGGAATGGGTTGGGGAAGTGGATTTAAAGGAATTTTAGGTTAAAAAGGAATAATTCATTAAAATAGTAAAAGGCGAATGATAAAAACTTTCTTAAAAAAAAGGCGAACAGGGCAGCCTATATAAAGGAGGAGGGAGGGGGAGAGCTCATTTGGCTTTGAGCATTGAAAGAAGCAACATCTCCAAAAAAAAACCAGCCATCCTTTTGCTTTTGTGTTTTTTTTGTGTGCCTTGACCTGAGGAAGACGTATTTGGGTCGAAACGTCGTCTTGTGGCACACGATTTCTTGGTTTTTTGATTTTTGATTTTTTGAATTCAAATTGAATTGTATTTTTTGTTTGTTTATTTATTTTTTGTTATTGTTTTAACAAAGTTTTTGAATTAAGGACGAGTGGTCCAGTTTTTCTTTCCAGATTTAAGGAAAGCTCCTTTTGTTTTTTCAAACGAAAAATAAAAAACTTTTTTTTTCAAAGAAAGAGAAAATTAAATATTAAAAAAAGAAGATGGACAACGGTGGATGGACGGTGGTCCGTTATGGCCGCCGTAACCAACGGGCCAGCCGTCAGAAGAGGACCCGGTGGGGAGGAGCTACAACGGGGATGGCCCGTGCATTCACCGGACCCTCCGGGGAACGGGACATTAATTTTAATCCTAACCCTAACCCCCTAACCCTAACCCCTAACCCTAACCCCCTAACCCCCCCTAACCCCAACCCCTAACCCTAACCCTAAACGGGGGGGTGCGTTAAGGTTTCAAGTCACTACGACCTTCCTATCAAAAGTTATTCAACTTTTAAGCCCACATTCCAAAGTGGTTCATTGGTGGCAAAACTCTGTTAACCTAATCTCCTAACCCTAACCCCTGTCCCTAACCCTAACCCCAATCCTAGTCCAACCCTGAATCTAGTAAGGTATGATAAATAAATTAACATATTAAAAAAAGGACTCTAAATGTCACTTACCTTTGAACCTTTTTTTTGGTTAATTCTTACCCTTTATTTCCTTTCTGGGAGGCTCTGAAAAAAAATATATTTGAAAAAAACAAATTATTAAAAACCTGGCTTAAAAATGTGATAAAATGAATAAATGGATAGATAAAACCTTAGAAATTATACTTACCTATAAATATTTTGTTGGATGTATATACTTACCCTTTATTTCCTTTCTGGGGGGCTCTGAAAAAGACAAAAAAACAAATGAGTAAAAACCTACCTGAAAAAGATGATAAAATAAATAAATGAATAGATAAAAAATTAAATAATACTTACCTATAATCTTCCACATATACTTACCTTTTGATTTTATTTTTCTGGGGGCTCTGGAACAAAAAGAAACATCCGTAAAAAGACGAACACAGTGAAAAGGGGCGGGTATAAAAGGAGGGAGGGGGAGCTGCAGGGAGCTCATTTTGACTCTGGACGTGAACGAGGCAACATCTCTCACCTCTCCTTACTGAGGCAATTGCTTGATTTGTTTTTGAATTTCTTTAGCGTGCCAGACCTGAAGAAGACTGATTACAGTCGAAACGTCATCAGGCACGCTTTTTTGATTTTGACTGTTTATTCAAAGGCCATTTTGCTTTTTTATTTTATATTTAACCAGTGTGGTTTTTTTTTCTCTTTCCCTTTTGGAAAGCTCTTTTTGTTCAGAAAAAAGGTTTAATTTGATTTCAGTTCAATTTAAAGGCCATTTGCCTATTTTTCATAACCAGTGTGGTTTTTCTTTCCCTTTTGAAAAGCTCTTTTTGTTGAACAGTTTTATTTACAAAAAACATATTTATTGTGATTTGATTTTATACAATAAATATTATTTGAAACAAAAAATAAATAAATATATACTTACCTCTACAAAAAACCTCCGTGATGTACGGAGAATGGACCCAGGTCCGTTACGGGCGGAGGAGAAGAATTCCCCGGAGGGATGGGAGAGGCCGGTCCGACGGGGGATTCTTGGGCTGGACGGACCGTGCTCTGCCCACCTCCTCCAGACGGAAGGGGTGGGATTCTAACCCTAACCCTAACCCTAACCCCTGAAGGAAGGAAAGTAAAGAAGGACAGAAAGAAAAGACAAGTATAGGGGGTGCCAAACATAAATTAAGAAACAAAATAGAAGACACCTGATGAAGACAAAAACATGTCGAAACGTCGTGCACAAAAGCAAAGGACAAGTAAATGCAAAAAGAAAGACAAATACAAAGCAAAGAGCTGCCTAGTCAAGAGGACTGTAAGGGAATGTGAAGGATGAAGGAAACACTTAAAAGCCAAGAAGGAAAACCCAGGGGCTCACTTCGCAAACGGCAGTGGTGGAGAGCGCACCTCCAGTTCTCCCTAGGGAGAATTGGGTTCTAACCCTTCCTCCTAACCCTAACCCTAACCCCCAACCCTAACCCCAGTTCATAACCCTAACCCTAACAACAACAGATTAAAACCACAATGGGAACTATCTAAAAATATTAAAAACATTAAAAATTGTTAATTTATGATATCTACAATAATTATTTAAAATTTGGGATTTTTAGGACAAAAAATCATGGGTATATAGTGTTTTTTTAAATTAAATAAGAAAAAGGCGATTGGAGTTTCTAGTTTAGAAAATAAGAACAAAATTTAACAGGAGGGGAGGGGGGTATAAAAGGAGCAGCAAGAGCTGACTTTCTCATTCCTACTCCTACTCTCCTAACATTCAAAGGAGATAGACCTACCTTGTTTGATTGAAAAGCCAGCCTGCCTTTTTTTCTTTTTTCGTGCCCTGCCTGAGGAAGACCCGGACAGGCTTCACCGACTTCACCATTCTGGACCGGATCACCACAGCCAGGTAGCCTTCTCGCCGCTTCGCCTCCACGCCGCTGACTTCCCCACGCTCAGGACCCCCAGCTGCCATGCCGCCCCGGCCCGTTCGCCGCCTCGGACCAACGCCGACCAGACCCCAGGTTTCATCCAACCAACGTCGCCTGGGACCGCTGCCGCCACAACCCCACACCTCATCGGACCCACCACGCGCCAGCCCAGCACCACCGGACCCAGGCGCCGCCACGGATCAACGCCACGATTTGCCGGTCCCATCTGGACTCCACGCCACCGGGAATACCGTGCCGCCTCCACCTGCCCCCGCCCAGGATTCACACCACGCCGACGCCACGCTCAGCCAATTTCATCTGGACTCCACACCACCGGGAACGCCGCGCCACCTCCACCTCCTCCCGCCCAGGATTCACACCACACCGTCGCCGTTCTACAGGGGAGCACGACTGATGGGGGAAACCTAACGGGGCCAACGCAACCGATCAGTTTAAATCTTGCTTCTGGTAAAGTACCTTCCATTTTATCGTTCCAAGGTTCCGCGGTTTTCACCCGTTTCCCACACTTATTTTAAACTCTAACAATTAATTTAATATATCTAAACGTAAAACCTAACTTCCCCCCTTCCTCAATATTTGAATTTCCCCCTTTTTTCGGAAATCTACACTCATGAAAATTAATTAAAACAAAATCAAACTAATCAAAATAATTGAATTTTTAGATTCAAATTACGACTAGGATTAGTTTACTAACTACAATTGGCTCTTAATTCACTCACCTTCTCACCTCTGATTGGTTACTGGATTGACCTTGGGATTTGATCACCCCAAGGGGCCTCTGGCAGCGAGGGTGTATGGTGAGTAAGCGGCTGAAACGCCCGTTGACCTGTCGGCACACCACTGATGATCAATCCAGAAATTTTTCTCAAATTTTTTTAGGTACCGTATTAGTTGGACACTATTCTTAATGTCCAACTAATCGTGGCAATCCTTTTAAATAGGATTCTTCTCAATTTAGTCTTAAATAGGATTAGTTTAGAATAAAAATAATTAAATAATTACACTGTAAAAAAGAATTTTTTCTGAACAATTCTTCTGAATGACTTTTACAGCCACGGCTCCACCAACAACATTCCAATGGGCAGAAGCACTTTTTCCTATGTTCCAATCGGATCAACCACCACACGGGCGAGAAAGCCTCAGATCACTCATAGAAAAAATTCCGAGGAAGAAATTGACCCATATCCTTAACCAGTCAACTTGTTACGCCAAAAAACGTGACCCTTCGCTCAAACAAAGTCAACTACAAAAAACCAGAACGGAAATTACCGCAATTCGTCTACCCAAAACTAGACCACCCACGACCCAAATGACGGCAACTCAAACGGTACGGTTCGTGATTAAAATGGAATCAACTGAGGATTCTCCAGTAGAATCCACCTCAACCACGCCCCCAACCACTCCGAAATCTCCTAAACTGTCGGCACCGCGAACTCCTTCACTGAAGGAGGTATTAAAAACACCACTAAAACCACTAAAACCCCGTAACAACACGGTCAAATTTCCAACTCAAACCAGACAACCATTTTGGGAACAAGTTCAAAAACTGGTTCCTCTCTCCGCGACTTCCCTTCATTTTCATGGGAGACTCGAATCTTTCGAACTTCCCAGAACCACAGGACCTTGGGATCCAAATTGACAGCTTTCCAGGAGCCAACCTCAAACATGCGCTCCATATAATTAAAAACAAGACACCATCCAACGACCAAACCCAGGGAATCGTTCTATCCTTTGGTATCAATGAGAAGGATCATTTTGATCCCATTGTTACCAAAGATACTCTGATTCGTCTATTTGAAGCCACGAAATCCACCTTCCCGTTTGCCAAAATTTATATGCCACTCCTCAACTTCTCTGACAACCTCACCCCAAAACAAAAAACCAATTTGCAACAACTAAATGACCTAATCTTAGGTACGCATGCGGATCTTTTGATCATCCCACCGATCCCAAAAGCGCAATTTCACACCATTCATGATAAAGTCCATTGGACACCAGAAACAGCTGGTCTACTGTTCCAACATTGGGTACAGCATTTAAACTGGTAGAGTTGGAGGAATTCCCGGTTAAACAGGACGACAACCTACCAATAATGAACCTGTCAACCAATTTGACATTAAATCCGACGCACAAACAACTATTAACCAGAGGCCTCTCCTTCATCCGTCACTGTGTTTATGGATTTTCAGTTAAGTTGGGTTTTGCTTTTGTAAATTAACCAGTTTTTTTGAGAATCTCCTGCATTTTGGGTCCTCCCCACCACACATGCCATGGCATGTACTGATGACTTGACTTTAAGCATGGAAAAGTAATTGTGCGTGTTTTCTGTTTTTTTTCCCTTTTCATCTTTAAAATTGTAACACTTGTCCCTCTTTAACCCATTAACAGGCATTCTGGATTTCCACTCTCCAAAGATGGTAAATGCATGTCAACAAGTGCTTCACTGGGTGATATTTTTGCTAAAGTTAGAGAACCTTAAATGAGCATGTCACTATTCTTCTCCACAGAAAAACAAACTGTGTGGACTTTGTTTTGGAAATTATGCAAATTTAAAACAGCATCCAAGAGTGTCCCATGAAGTACCAAATAAAGATGAGTTCCACCTTTTGTTGAAGTACGGCAGTGCACGGTGAGATTGGATCATGTAAAACACACATCCTGTCTTTTTCGTGAATTTTCATGACAGTTTTTAAATTTTTTTTTTTTTTTAAACACAGAACCACAGACAAATTAACATGTGACATATGTGATAAGAAGGATTTGGTCCATCTGGACAAACACCTTCAGGAGATGCATAACTTGGATTCACAGGAGGTACTTAAATTCAATTATCCTAATTCAGTTGAGGTCTGATGAGACAAGAATAAAAGGATATTTTCTGTTAATAGGAGCGAGAACCAATCATGAAGAAGGCTAAGAGGGCGGCCGTAGTTGCAGAATTAAGCAACCTTAGAGAGACCAACCCAGATGTGGCGATGGTATCCAGACTCAATCTGGCAACGTCTCCCGAATATGGTAGTCTTGCCTGCAGTTGCTTTATTTTTTAGAGATTCTCAAAACAATGGCAGTATGAAAGTGAAAAGCTCCCCACCTCCTGAGACATCAGTATGTATATACTCATATCCCACACACAGGAACATCTGCACTGGTATGGACTGGACGTCCCAGGGTCAAGATGGGAGACACCTCCAAAGGTGATTGAGAATGAGCGGGTATTGATCTTGTGGGACCTCCAGACCCAAACTGACAAACTGGTGATGGCTAACCAGCCTGACATAGTGGTGGTGTATGTGGCCATGCCAAGTGACAGCAACATAAGAAAGAAGAGAGAAGGGAGATAGTGTACAGTCCTTCATCCTCTCTCTGTTCTATGTGCTGGTGGCAGCAAAATTCTAAAAAGAATTATTTTTTTATTTTAATGTATTTTATTTTTAATAAAAAACAAGTATTAATGTGCAGTCAAGACTTTATTTTATTTTTATAAAAACAAGTATCTATGTTAAGTACAGTCAAGAAAGACTGTTTATTTTCTAAATTATTTTATTTAGATACATGGTACATTGTTGTTGTGTACATTACTGTTAAAAATGCACTTCTAATAAAGTGAGTGTTGTCATTTTTATGTTGAGGTGGCGGGGGTGTTGTCGGCAGCTCCTGAATGTAACTAATAAAGTAACTTGTAATCTAACTTAGTTACTTTTAAAACCAAGTAATCTGTAAAGTAACCAAGTTACTTTTTAAAAGAGTAATCACTAATCAGATTATTTTTTAAAGTAACTGTGGCAACACTCTCTCTCTCTCGATATCTCTCTCTCTCTCTATCTATCTCTCTATCTCTCTCTATCTCTCTCTCTCTCTCTCTATCTCTCTCTCTATCTATCTATATATATATATATATATATATATATATATATATATATATATATATATATATATATATATATATATGCGTGTGTGTAAAACAACAAAAGATATTCAATTTCCATCTCAAACAGAATTTAACCAATCTTCCACAATAAAACATCCTTCAAACTCTAAAATATTGCATAATTTCCCCTGAAATTATAGGACATTTACTTCAGAAAAAGAAAAAGAAACCAGACATTTCAAACTCAAGAATATATCCGGAGAAACCTAACCTAAAGGAGAAAGAAATTCAGGCCTTGGAGGAACTCAAAAATCTAAACACCATTGTCATCAAGCCGGCGGACAAGGGATCTGCAGTAGTTATAATGGACAGAAGGGACTATATACACACAGGAAGCTCACCGACTATTGAACAAACTATTACAGAAAACTACAAAGTCCAACCCACTTAACAACAACTCCAAAAATCTGGTCCATTCTGGAAAAACTAGTTGCAAAGAGAATTCTAACTTAAACAAGCCCTTCATTTGATGGGTCCTTCTCCTCCCAGACCCAGATGATATTAACAACTTCCAAAGATTCACAAACCAAAAAACCTATGGTCGGTTCCCTTCAAAATTCCACCAGGCTGACCAATTGTATCAGACTGCAACAGCGAATCATATGGAGCAGCCCAACTGATTGATTATTGGCTTAACCCCCTATCGACAAGACACCCAAGTTACATTAAGGATACTAATGACTTTGTCCTGAAAGTCAAAGCATTAACCTTAACAGAAAGTTGCTTCCTCTTCTCCATGGATATTGAAAGTCTATATACAAACATTGAGACAGACATGGGAATGGCAGCAGTGAAACGAAGCCTGGAGAAATATCCCAAGAAAAACAGACCGGACCAAAAACTACTGGATCTCTTACACCTCAACTTATCCTACAATGATTTTGTCTTTGACAAACAGATATTCCTCCAAATAAAGGGCACAGCAATGGGGAAAAGATTCTCACCAGCATATGCAAACATTTAACAATAACAACAGAATGGGAACAAACAGCTTTTGCAAAATGCCCCAAAAAACCCCTAATCTACCTGCGTTACCTGGATGACATCTGGGGAATTTGGACTCATGATAAAAGGGACTTTGATACATTTGTCTCCATCCTAAACAACCACCACCCATCCATCAAAACACAACCCACTCTCCACAACAATGAAATAAACTTCCTGGATACTACAACTTTCAAGGTTCCCAACTTTTACCTCTCACTCACTACTCCACAAGGACAGTTTTCATCCACCGCATACATTCAGGGGCATTCTTTGATCACAGTTACTCAGATTCCAAAGAATATGCACAAAGGAAGAGGATGTTACCCAGGCCACAGTAATACTATTTCTAGACCTCAGAAAAATAGGGTATTCACGGTCCTTTCTAAGGAAAGTTCAAAAAACGACAAAAACAGAGCCACCTCCGAATCAGAAAAAAATCCCCCGATACCATTCTCCTCTGTTTACTCCTCCCACGCAGTACAGGCACAACGCAAACTAAAAAACAACCTCTACCCATTCCTACAACAAGAAGGAATGGATAGAGTCAAAGTAATTTCGGCCTACAAAAAGAACCCAAACCTAAGAGACATTCAGAATCAGAATCAGTTTTATTGGCCAAGTTTGTGCACACAAACAAGGAATTTGACTCCGGTTACTAAGCTCTCTGTACAATTTGAATAAAATTAAATAAAATATAACAATTACTGGCACAATATACAACAATATATACAACCTGACAAGCTAACATGGCATTGTGCAATTTTGTGGTTCTTCTGACACTCTGTGACTGTTAAGAGTTCATCAGAGCGACAGCCTGGGGAAAGAAACCGTCTCTGTGTCGGCTGGTTTTGGCGAACAGAGCTCTGTAACGCCTACCAGAGGGGAGGAGCTGGAACAGTCCGTGTCCGGGATGTGAGGGGTCTGCAGAGATGTTAGCTGCCCGTTTCCTGACCCTGGACTGGTACAAGTCCTGGATGGAGGGAAGGTCAGCACCGATGGTTCTCTCTGCAGACCCGATTGTCCGTTGCAGTCTGGCCCGGTCCCTCTTAGTGGCTGATCCAAACCAGACAGTGATAGAGGAGCAGAGGACAGACTGGATGATGGCAGTGTAAAAGATGGTCAGCAGCTCCTGTGGCAGGTTAAACTTCCTGAGCTGTCGCAGGAAGTACAACCTCTGCTGGGCCTTCTTCCGGACAGTGTCTATGTGGGAAGTCCACTTCAGGTCCCGAGAGAAAGTGGATCCCAGAAACCTTAAGTTGTCCACAGTAGACACTGTGTTGTTGAGGATGGTGAGGGGGGGGGAGTGTCGGGGGGCTTCTCCTAAAGTCCACTGTCATCTCCACAGTCTTGAGCGGGTTCAGCTCCAGGTGGTTCTGACTGCACCAGTGGACCAGCTGTTCCACCTCCCGTCTGTAAGCAGACTCGTCACCGTCCCGGATCAGACCGATGACAGTGGTGTCGTCCACAAACTTCAGGAGTTTCACAGAAGGGTCCCCTGAGGTGCAGTCATTTGTATAGAGGGAGAAGAGCAGTGGGGAGAGGACACACCCCTGGGGGGCGCCAGTGCTGATGGTCCGGATGCTTGACGTGATGCCCCCCAGCCTCACCTGCTGCTGCCTGTCAGTCAGGAAGCTGGTAATCCACTGACAGGTGGAGGCAGGCACGGTGAGCTGGGCGAGCTTCCGGTGGAGGATTTCAGGGATGATGGTGTTGAAGGCCGAGCTGAAATCCACAAACAAGACCCTCGCGTACATCCCTGGGGAGTCGAGGTGATGCAGGATGTAGTGCAGTCCCATGTTGACTGCATCGTCCGCCGACCTGTTTGCCCTGTAGGCAAACTGCAGGGGGTCCAGCAGGGGACCTGTAATGTCCTTCAGGTGGCGCAACACCAGTCTCTCAAAGGATTTCATGACCACAGATGTCAGAGCGACAGGCCTGTAGTCATTTAATCCTGCGATGGAGGGCTTCTTGGGGATGGGGATGATGGTGGAGCGCTTGAAGCAGGAGGGCACTTCACACAGCTCCAGAGATCGGTTAAAGATCTGGGTGAAGATGGGTGCCAGCTGGTCAGCAGAGACTCTCAGGCAGGAGGGGGACACACCATCAGGTCCTGGAGCCTTCCTGATCTTCTGGAAGAGCCGACAGACATCCACCTCACAGATCCTTAGTGCAGGCGGGGGGTCTGGGTGGAGGAGGGGGGAGAGGGTGTTGCAGGTAGTCCTTTTGTGTGGTTGAGAGGTGTGAATGGGGGATTCTCAAACCTGCAGTAGAAGCCGTTCAGGTCGTCTGCCAGTCTGGGGTTTTCCACCG
Source organism: Hirundichthys speculiger (assembly GCA_018398805.1). NCBI lineage: Eukaryota > Metazoa > Chordata > Actinopteri > Beloniformes > Exocoetidae > Hirundichthys > Hirundichthys speculiger. The sequence continues at coordinate 230,297 of JAGFBZ010002419.1, read as the reverse complement.
GGTGGGGGGATGGTCTCCTGTAGTTGGTGATGTGTTGCAGGCCTCTCCAAACTGACGCAGGGTCGTTGGCTGAGAGGCTGTTTTTAAGCTTCTCGCTGTAGCTCCTCTTAGCTACTTTGATCTCCTTTGTCAGCTTGTTTCTGGCCTGCTTAAACCGGTCCCCACCTCTGTAGGCCACCTCCTTGTCCTGGCGCAGCTTCCTCAGATTTGGAGTGAACCAAGGTTTGCTGTTGCTGTAAGTGGAGAAGGTCTTGGTCTGCACACACATGTCCTCACAAAAACTGATGTAGGATGTCACAGTGTCAGTGAGTTCGTTGAGGTCTGTGGCTGCAGCTTCAAAAAAACTCCAGTCAGTGCAGTCAAAGCAGGCCTGTAACTCCAGCTTTGACTCCTCTGTCCATTTCCTCACAGTCTTTACAGCAGGCTTGGAAATTTTTAATTTCTGCCTGTAGGTCGGGATGAGATGGAGCAGACAGTGGTCAGAGAGTCCTAAAGCTGCACGGGGGACAGCGTGATAAGCGTCCTTTAACACTGTGTAGCAGTGGTCCAGTGTGTTTGTGTCCCTGGTGGGACACTTAATATGCTGCCGGTATTTTGGGAGTTCTTGGGTGAGGTTTGCACTGTTGAAATCCCCTAGAACAATGATGAGGGAGTCCGGGTGATTTTTCTCTACGTCTGTTATCTGGTCAGCTAGCTGTTGTAATGCCTCTGTTACACCGGCCTGGGGTGGGATGTAAACACCGACCAAAACAAACGAGGAGAACTCCCTCGGTGAATAAAATGGTCTGCAGTTGATAATAAATGTCTCTAAGTGAGGGCTGCATGACTTCTTCAACACTGTGACATCCGTACACCAACCTTCATTCAGGTAGAAGCAGATTCCACCTCCCTTCGTTTTCCCCGAGAGCTCTGCGCTGCGGTCCGCTCGGAAAAACTGGAAGCCCGGCAGCCGCAGCGCGCTGTCCGGGATATGTTCACTGAGCCAGGTTTCAGTGAAACACAGGGCAGCGGATCTGCTAAAGTCCGAGTTCTTTGAATTGAGAAGCAGCAGTTCATCCATCTTATTTCCCAGGGACCGGACGTTCGCTGCCTTAGTTTAACGAGCGCTCCCGCGCGTTTCCCCCGTCGGCGTCTCCGGCAAATCCCATAGAGAGCAGCTGCACCTCCGAGTAAGATCTCCGCGAAACTTTCTGGTTCAGTGAAAACCGGAGAAAAAGTTCCCGGAGAGAACACTCTGATATTTAGGAGTTCCTCTCTGGTGAAAGTAATCCCAGAAGGGCAACAGAAAAAACTAAATAAACGCAAAAAAACACGCAAAGTACTAGAGAGCGAAGCACCGAGGCAGCCATCCGCGGCGCTATCTTGAAGACATTGAAGCCATTCTGGTCCAAGCAAAACTTCCACGTATAAATTCAATCCCAACCCAAATAAGGGGACCACCAATTATACATAACTATCAAACCAAAGCTTGTTTCTTTGCCCAAACGGGACTTTCCTTATCAACATACAACTGCATCTACCTCCTTGAATGCTGGAAATGTAAAAAACGATATGTGGGAGAAACAAGAAATACACTAAGAACCAGGATGTATGCCCAGCGACACAATATTCGACGGGGCCACAAACTAGGAACCACACTGGTACAACACTTCCGTGAACATGGACTGAAAAATCTTCAGATCACCCCGCTGGAAAGCAACACTGCCTGGACAATGAAACAGAGGAAATGGGAAGAACGCCAGTGGATTAAGAGATTGGATTGCTATGCCCTTTAATGACTAAATGATTTGTAAATATTTCCTGTTCTCTCTCTCTCTTGTTTTTCCAATCAGTCCAAGTGTGTTATAATATGTATATAGTTCAAAATGTGTTCAACTGTAAATTATATTGTAGTAATCGAGATAATTTTTGTACAGAGTTTATCTACCATTTAATCCTCTTTTCTACTAATCTGTATGATAATCAGCTAAGACTTAGTAACACATGGTTTAAGGCATATAATAGAAATGATAATAAAAACTAGAAAATTTAGGAGAAATTTTGAGGCGTGGCCAATTAAGCTGCCAATGAAGCCGCCCGTCAGCGGAACCAGTGTGGCCTGCAGAGTCCTGACCAAAACCTGATAGAAGACTTCTGGGATGTTGACCTTCTGGGCCAACATCAGTGTGTGACCTCAGAAATGCATTTCTGGAAGAATGGTCAAAAATCCCCAATAAACACACTTCCTAGAAGTGTTGAAGCTGTTCAGGCTGCAAAGGGTGGAGCCACATCATATTGATTAGGAATGGGATGAATTAAAGCTCATATGTGAGTCAAGACTGATTAACAGTCACATTCTCATAATATATCATATACTGTGCCTGAAGAACCTGCAGAAAGGGGCGGGGCTTCAGGGGAGGTGGTCAAATGTGCAGCTCCTCCAACGTGTCTGTGTGTGAGATGAAGAGAGATACAGACATAGACCTCCTAATTCCACTGTCTCATGTCAGTCCAAATCTGGATTTCTGTGTCCGAACAAACGGCTGTAATTCAAAAGCTGAATAAGTTTTTGAAAAAATTCTTGAACCAGAAGCGCCACAAGGCTTTCAGCTACGCACTGATATATATTTTATTTCGTCAATGTTTTCCGTTTTTAAACTAGAGCAGTTTTAAAAAGTATAAATTTATCTGTAATTCAAAAACCAAATAGGTGTTTGAAAGAATTCTTGAACTGTGAGCGCCACAAGGCTTTCAGGATTCCAGTGATATAATTTTTGTTTCTCAAATGCCTATGGTTTTTAAATTACAGCAGTGTAAAAACATGAAACTTTTTCCTGTCAGACGAGAGAATTCAGAAATTCCCCCATTGAAATAAAGAGGAGCCGGGAAGGACCACCTTGAACTCTAGGTTGATTTGACGGAAAACTAAACACCACACAGACACAAAAGTCACATCATCTGAAAGAGGACAAAACTGCCTACGTTTTGATGTATAATTTATGTAGGTTGAGGAAAAGGAGTGGACGTGAAAAAGGAAAAGGCAGGTTTAAAATGTTATTTTTTTCCTCTCCTCGTAGCTAGAGTGTGATGACATCACTAGAGTGGACAGAATTCTGAACATTTTGTAAAAATCAAAATGTAAATCACGATTTCTCAAAGACGGTAAATCACAACAATACACGGCTTCATTATATTATAGGTCAATGTCTTGTGACCCGTTTAAACTTTGAATGGTATCTCTGTGATAAAATATGGCCGTGCTAGACAGGTCCAAAGAGGGGTGGGTTTTGGGCTTTTTTTGCCAGAATTCTGCCAAATCCCATTCATTCACCACGCATTATATATTCATTATATCACTAGAATCCTTGAGGGATGCTATGGCTTTGCAGACCTGCTCAGTCACTGGTGCAGTTAATTTTTCTTTTTGTTCCTCTGACAGGGATGGAAGGGACACCTTATCAAGAAACTCTTTCCTCCTTCCCTAAGAAAACTCGCACATTCAGGTGAATAAAGCTGATAAAATTGCCCCACTATTTTATTTATGTCTTTGGTATTGTAGTGTCTAATCCAACTGTCATCCAGCAGTGATGGTATCATGTTTGCCTCTGTTCTACCTCTCGCCAATCTTGCTAAAAGAAGACCAGGTTTGTTTCCTGACTCAGAGTCTATGCTTTGCAAAAAAAGATGGCTGACTCTGCCTTTTTAGTTAACAGTTGATTTAGGGCTGAACAAGCTGCTTCCAGTTTTTTGTACAATCATTTAGAGGGCGCACTTTTAAATTGTACTGGTGTATTGTATTTTCTAAGCCAAGTTGTTTCTTCATAGCAGCATTTTTCTGAGCTGTGGGGTATATGATTTAATACATCCTCTAAGATAGGCTTTGGTTGTTTCCTATAGTATCAAATCAAATCAAACTTTATAGAGTGATTTTCATGCCCTCAGGCAACACAAAGAGCTTTACATAAAAAAATAAAAATGATAAAAAAAAACAATGCACATTTAAAAAAAAATAAAAGCCGTCACACACCCCAAAGTCACAAAGCCATCCTCCCATTACCCCTGAACCCCCCATGCACCACAAACATAACAAAACTCCCTCTTTTTTTTCCTCTTTGTCTCTTAAAAAAATAGGATAAAGTACTTCTATTCTTCTATTTAAATAAAAAAATATCAAGATATCAAAACAAATATAAAAAACACCTGGCTTGGCACTGCTGTGAAGTAACGATAACTTGGGGGATCTATTCACCCCAGGAGCCAGCCCACCCACATCCAGAGAAGCCATCACCACAGCAACCACCCAGGGCAGGCCAGGGTCTGCGATGGACTGGCGACCTGTCCAGGGTGAACCCCTGCCTTTCGCCCGTAGACAGCTGGGATAGGCTCCAGCGGATCCCCGTGACCCTTCAAGGATGAAACGGGTATAGAAAATGGATGGATGGATGAAAATAAATAAAAAATTCAGAACAAAGATCAAATTACATTAAGATAAATAGCAATAGTAAAAATGCACATAAAGGATTTAATAAAGTAAAGCAATCAAATGAAATAGATAAATACATAAATAAAATAAAAAAATGTAGATAAAATAAAATTCAGTTAAAAGCTAAATTAAAAAGGAGTAGTGTTGGGCTAACATCTGGAGTCTTATTAGTAGCAATAAAAACATTCCACTGTTTAGTAATATAGTCAATGAATGGAGGACTGCTCAGTAGAGAAGGGTTAATTCTCCAGTGGTGAGAGGAGGAATCAGTGTGAGGACAGACACTCAAACTTACATGAGTGGTCAGAGAGTGAGCATATGCCAATTTAGCCCTCCCTTACCCTATCCCAGTGGTTCAAAAACTTTTAATACTGCATACCACCTGAGAAAATGTTTGTCTGAGTACCACCATGATGACCAATTTTAAAAAAAATATAGCCCTATATGCCTTCCCAATTAGCTTTAAACAAACAGATGTTTGCTCCTTATTGTGGTTTTTACCTGAATTGTTACCTTACTGAATCAGACATCTACAACTCTGTCCAACAATTCTCACATACTCATACAGAGCAAATAAACACTCAAAAGTTGTTACACCTGCACTGGAACTGAATATGCAACAAATATTTTTATAAGACAGTTTTAATTATCTCAAGCTACACATTTCATGTAAAACATTGCATTTATAATGCATTGTATGTTTCTGATTTGTTTTAAGTGAAAATGTGGAAAGTCATGACATTCCCCATCTACCACCAGAGCCCTCGCGTACCACCAGTGGTACGCGTACCACAGTTAGCGCACCACTGCCCAATCCAAAACCACTCTGGATGACAGAAAGATCAATTCTTGAGAATGTTTGGCGGGGTTTGGAGACGACAAAATCTATCCCCCTGGGAGTCAGTAGTCATTCAAGTGTCAAACAGCTCTAAAATCATAGAACTCTTTCAGTCTGAGGGTCTTCCACGGGATTGGGCTAGGTTTAGGAGGGGACTGGTCAAGGCTTGGGTCAGGCACACAATTGAAGTCACTCCCTAGAACAAAATATGGGGTCAATACTGAAATTTCAGCTAAAAGCTTAGGGAAAAAATTGATTGATTGATTCAACTTTAATGATCCCCAAAGGGGAAACTTCATTGCCACCATGGCCACAACAATACAACATAAAACAAAACAGTATACATCAATAATATCACTAACTAGGGACAGCAGTAGATCAATACAACAGTAAAATAACCAGAAATGACACCCCCCCCCCAAAAGGGAGATAAAAGAAATAAAAATAAATAAATAAAATAAAATAAAAATGCATTAAAAAATACAAATCCATTTTAAAAAATGTAAAAGTGCAATGTGCAAGACAATATAGCAGCAAGTTAAATAGCAAAGAATATAGCTGCAATTTAAAGTGCACTGTACCAGCAAACATGGCAGCAAGTTATGACAGCCTAGAAGAGTGGCTGCAGTTTAAAGTGCAATGTGCAGTACAGAACTAGTGAACGACAAGACATGACATCAGCAGTCCAAATTAAAAAGTCTGGTTGCTGCAGGAACAAAGGACTTCCTAAGTCTCTCTGTGGAGAATCTAGGCAAAATAAGCCGTCTACTTTTGCCACTTCTCTCAAAAAAGCTGTACAGTGGATGGTCAACTTCAGACAGGACAGCTCTGAGCTTCCTCCTAGTCCTCTGCTCTGTTATGACCTCCAGAGAGGAAGGGCTCATACCGATGACACACCCAGCTTTTTTAATAAGTTTGTTCATCCTGTTCCTGTCCTCCAATGTCAGGCTGCCACCCCAACAAACAACCGCATAAAAAAGGACACTTGCTAAAATGCCATTATAAAAAACATTTAAAAAGGGATCTGCTGATGTCAAATGATCTGAGTTTCCGTAAGAAAAATAATCTGGACTGGGCCTTCTTAAAAACAGTATTGGAATTCATCTTCCAGTCCAGTTTACAGTCCACATGCACACCAAGATATTTATAAGAGGGTACAATCTCTACGGACTGTCCTTTAATCAAAATAGGCTCAGTCTCAGGTTTCTTCCTCCTCATGTCTATAACAAGTTCTTTTGTCATGTCTACGTTAACAATAAGGTGGGCTTCCTCACACCACCTGACAAAACTGTCCACTTCCCTTTGATAGGCGGCATTGTCATTATTAAAAATATAGCGGACAAGGGCAGAATCATCAGAAAACTTTTGTAGATGACAAGAATCGCTACTCTGCCTGCAGTCAGAAGTGTACAAAGTAAATAAAAATGGAGATAAAACTGTACCCTGTGGAGCCCCAATGCTTGTGATAACAGTTTCTGATCTACTGCCATTAAGCCTCACATACTGAGGCCTACCTGTGAGGTAATCCGTGACCCAAGTGATAGTAGAGCTGTTAAGATTATAATTAAAAAGCTTATTGGCTAAGATCTGTGGCCATAGTGTGTTAAAAGCGTTAGAAAAATCAAAAAACATTATTCTGATAGATGCACTACGAAGTTCCAGGTGACTGTATACTCTGTAACAGATAGAGAAGGGCATCATCCACACCTACACCTGCTCTATATGCAAACTGAAGCGGGTCCTGAAAGGCACAGAGCTGCCTCTCTAAATGCCCCAGGACAATCCTCTCAAAGCACTTCATTACATGTGAAGTTAAAGCAATAGGTCTAAGATCTTTCAGTGCCCTAGCATTTGGTTTCTTAGGCACTGGCACAATACATGACATTTTCCAAATATCAGGAATCTTAGATAAGGACAGAGACATAGAGAACAAATAGTGCAAAACTGTGCACAGCTCATCAGCACACACTTTAAGGACACGTGGCATGATCCCATCTGGACGAGGGGCCTTATTTACATTCAGGCGTTTAAGCTGGAAATGTACCTCATCAACTGTAACAGTTATAGGGGGAAAAGGAGTGGGTCTCTCCTCCTCCACGGAGAGGATGGGGGGAGTTGAAAAAACCTTATTTAAGGGGTCGAAGGTTTCAAAACGGGAAAAGAATTGGTTAGCCTCATCAGGTGTAAAACTACCCTCTCTGATGTTAGAGCCAACAGGACCGGGCAGGGTCATATAAGTTTGGGCCATATATGCAGCAAATGAGAATCTGTTCCCCATAAAGATAGATATCAAATTTCAAAGGCTGATCCGGATCTAATATCAATCTGAAAATCACTATACGGGGGAATTGTTGCTCTTGGCGGAGGTTTGTGGTCTCCGAGTGCTTTTCTAGTTACATTATTGAATCACTTAACTTTGAAGAAAAACCTTCTCCACATTTCCAGGACATCACTGGACCGTGGAGGGAGATGAGTTGACCTTATCTTTTCAAACCTCTTAATCTCAAAACATAACCCCAAAGTTTGTAATTTTTTGTTTTCCCCTCTTCAAAAGTAGGATAACTGTGGAGAGGTGTTTTTGTGGGTTTACAATAAACAGATTTGTCAATTTATCTGCTAATCTGAAAAATAAAAGGGAGTTGAATTGCAGAATGTATTTGGAAAACATAGTGCAGTGTACACTAATGTCCACTAGATAGAGCCAGAGGAGCGGTTTTGATGCCTGAGTTGTGAATGAATGAATGAATGACTGAAGCTTGCCATTAAACCAATTCAGCAGATTAGCCTTCAGGACACTGATGATCATGATGAGCAAATACAATCACACTGAGAGGTGAACATTTGTTCAGACTTCAGGCTGCACTTGTTCTTTTCAAGTTTATACTGTTATTGTTGTTAAAAGCACTGAGACCAAACCAGTGAACAGGTGTTAAGACACCACGTGTCATAAATGCTGAGTGTTTAATGTTGTACAGAAACACATACATGTTCCTTTAGTAAAACATAGGATTTATTTTGTGGTGACATGTTAAAAGATATACTCCCCCACCTCAGCTGGAAACCCAGTTTGAGTTACTACCAGTGTAGACTTGAATTACTTTTCTAATATCAGGTTTGGCTGTACACTCAAATTATTCAGCCCCTCTATAAATGTGGCACATATAAATTGTGTTGGCTTTGTTTAAATCATTCTCATTCAAGGGATATGCATATATTTTTATTGATGTAATTCAAATATAAATAATTCTGAAAGTGATACATGTAAATTGTGTTTATTTAAATGTATGTAATTAAGATAAATACAAATATATTCCACTGATGTAAATAAAGTTAATTTAAGTTTTTTTTTTTTTTTTTTTTTTAAATGGTTACTTTTAAAACCAATGCATTTATATTTAGTTCATGTAACTCAAATATAATTAATTTTTCTTTTATAAAATATATTTATTCAGCATTTTGAATTCATAATTCACAAAACTCATAACATATCAATAATAGCATTTGAAAACAAAGAAATTAAATCAAGGTGAAAAAATAGATCTTCCTCTTTGTTCTGCGCTGGAGGAAGTTTTGTGGTGTTCTGCATTAATGAGGAACATCAACTGGTAAGTTTGTCTTGTTTTCTGGAGGTTTACATTAAACAAACAAAAATGTAAGACCCAAAGATTGGTCTTATGTGTTTTTGTAAATTGTGTATAACTATTATGCATTTAATTATATTATATTAATAAATTATTTTAATATTAGAAAATAGTAATATAGTGGATTGAAATGAGTTGCACCAACACATTTAAGTTCTTAGTTTGAGTTGGACAAATGTAAATAAATTTGACTTATCCAAAATATATTTTTTATCTTCGTGAAAATTCATGAAATTGAGTTGGACTAATTGAAAAATATTAATTGCATATAATGTTCTTTTTTGAGTTGGGCTACATATACATATATAAAATGCGTGAAAAAACGTCACACAATGGAATTGTGTTCAAATCAGATTATTTTATTTGAGTGGTGGTTCAGCATGTTTAGATTTTTATCAGACCGTGTGGAGGTGTAGATCAGTGGAACGCTCCCTCAGTGAGCTCAGGTATTGTGCCTCTCGCTGCATCTCAGCAAGGTGAGCTCATAAATAAATCAGATGTCAGATAAATCAGCTGGAGTCCATCTTCAAGTCTATTTCCGACAATACAGGAAGTTGAAACTTAAATAGATTTGTTTGTAAATAAAACGGCAGTTTTAGCAGCATAATTGCAAAGTCAATATGTCCAATTTACTCCAATTTGGGCATAACAGAGGAAGTAATGGACATTAAATCGGTGCATGGGACAACGACTGGAAAATACACTTGAAAACGTATGTCAAAGTAACAGACATGAAACTGCCTTGGGACAAAACTTATTGGACTTACAACAGATGGAGCACTGGCTATGTGCAGTAAATAAAGTGGACTAGTGGGAAGGATGCGAGTAAAGATGCAGGAGGATAACTGTCCTGGTGAGTTAGGGTTAACAACACATCACTGCATCAGACACCAGGAAGCACTATGTGGCAAAGTTCTGAAGATGGACCATGTAATGAGCACTGTAACACAAACCGTAAACTTTATCTGAGCTAAAGCGTTAAATAACCGGCAGTTTTGGTTCCTTGATGCAGGAGATAGATTCGGAGTTTGGCGACATTCCTTATCATAGAGGGGTGCGTTGGCTCAGTCGCGGGAAAGTGCTCAGAGTTTGTGAACTCAGCAATGAAATCTGTCAGTTCTTGGACAGTAAAGAAAAAGACAACACCATTTTGAGGGATGAAAAGTTGATCTGCGAGTTGGCGTTCCTGGCTAAAACGCCTTAAATCTGCAGCTCCAGGGACGTCGCCACATGATCACTGACATGTATGATGCAGTGAAGCTGCTTTTATGGGAGACAAATGCAACAGCGCAACTTGCCAACTAATGTTGAACCAAGTCGACACAACTGTGTTCCCCAAAATGCACTTTGCTGATAAACTGAGCTCACTACGTGTTGAGTTCGCACAGCGCTTTATTGACTTTGAAGCACAAAAAATAGTTTTGAGTTGCTTCACAACCCATTTGCCGTCAATGTTGAAACTGCACCTGTGCAGATTCAGATGGAAGTGAGTGAGTTGCAGTGTAATGCGACACTGGAGGCAACGTAGGATGCTGCAGGGCCACACAGTTCATTCACTCCATCCCTGCAGCAATGCCCCAGCTCCGACTTCATGCAGCCCGAACCTTGTGCATGTTTGGTAGCACATATCTGTGAGAGAAGCTCTTCTCAGTGATGAAGATTAACAAGACAGCATAGGAGTCATGTCACTGATGAGCACGTGCAGTCCATCCTGAGAATCTCCTCAACACAGGACTACACATATTAAGCGCCAAATCGCAGTTCAGAGTACTCAGCCTTCTTGGAGTCCTTGGTGGGGGTGCTGGAAAGTGCCCCGAATTGTGGCTCCTTTATTCAGCTGGGGGACTTCAATGCTCATGTGGGCATTGACAGTGGCACCTGGAATGAACCCAAGTGGTGTTTAGTTGTTGGACTACTGTGCTAGTCAGTTTCTCCATTATGAACACCATATTCAAACATAAAAGTGTCTACAAATACACATGGCATCAAGACACTCATGGCCATAGGTTGATCATCACATTTATAGTTGTATCATTGGATTTGCAGCCATATGTTTGACACTCGGGTGACGAGAGGAGCTGAGCTGTCAACTGATCACTACCCGGTGGTGAGTTGGATCGGATTGCGGGGGAAAATGCCAGTCAGACCTGGTAGGCCCAAATGTATAGTAAGGGTTTGCTGGGAACGTCTGTCAGAGGAACCTATCAGATGGGTCTTCAACTCACATCTCCGACAGAGCTTCAAGCACATCCCAAGGGAGGTGGGGGACATTGAGCCAGAATGGGCCATGTTTCGCATCTCCATTGCCCAAGTGGCTGACTGGAGCTGTTGCCGTAAGGTCATTGGTGCCTGCCATGGCAGACTTAGTTTGTTAAGGCTCTGGATGTTGTGGGACTGTCTTGGTTGACATGTCTCTGCAACATTTTGTGGAAATCAGATGCAGTACCTCTGGATTGGCAGACTGGGGTGGTGGTTTCCCTTTCCAAGAAGGGGGACTGGAGTGTGTGCTCCAATTACAAGGGAATCACACTCTTTAGCCTCCCTGGTCAGGTCGATGCAGGGGGTGATGGTGAAGAAAGTCTGATCGATTGTTCAAATCCTTGGATCCAGGATTTGAACAATGTGGGTTCCATCCTGGTCCTGGAACAGCTCTAGACCCTCACTAGGGTCCTGGAGGGACCATGGAAATTTTCCCCACCAGTCCACATGTGTTTTGGGGATTTGGAGAAGGCATTTGACCATGTCCCTCTGGTGTCCTGTGGGGGTACTCCAGGAGTCTGGGGTACTGAGTCTGTTGCTATGAGCTGTCCAGTCCCTGTACAAATAGAGTGGAGTCTGACGCATTGCCAGTTGTAAGTCGTATTTGTTTTAGTGAGAGTTGGACTCTCACTAAAGGGCTGCCCCTTGTCACCACTTCTGTTGATAATATTTATGGATAGAATTTCTAGGAGCAGCCAAGGAGCAGAGGGATTCCAGTTCAGTGGTGTCAGGATTTTGTGTGCAGATGATGTGGTCCTGTTTTCTCCATCAGCTGTGGATCTTCAGCTCTCACTGGAGTGGTTTGCAGCTGAATGTGAAGCAGCAGTGATGAGAATCAGCACCTTCAAATCTGAGACCACGGTTCTCAGTCTGAAAAGGGTAGAAGGTCTTCTCGAGGTTAGGAGTGAGGTTCTTCCTCAAGTAGGGGAGTTTTAGTATTTCCAGGGTCTTGTTTACAAGTGATGAGAGAATGGAGACAGGTGGATTGGTGCAGTGTCTGCTTTGGTGCTGTCTATGTACTGGTCTGTTGTGGTGAAGAGAGCTGAGCCAAAAGACGAGCCTCTCTGTTTATCCGTTGATGTTTGTTACAACCCTCATCTATGGTCACCAACTGTGGGTAGTGACTGAAGAAAATGAGACTGCAGATACAAGTGGCTGAAATGAGTTCTCTGAAGTGGCTGAACTCTCCCTTAGAGATACACATACATACATACATACATACATACATACATACATATATATACACACACTTTACATTGAGAGGAGCCAGTTGAGGTGGTTCGGGCATCTGGTTAGGTTGCCCCCTGGACGCTTCCCTGGAGAGGTATTTTAGGCATGTCCAACTGGGGAGAAGACCACAAGGCAGACCCAGGACACACTGGAGAGATTACATCTCTTGGCTGGCCTGGAAGAACCTCTGTTCTCTCCGAGGAGTTGGAAGTCTGGGCCTCTTTGCTTAGGCTGCTGCCGGACCCTCACGCCACTTCCTGTATGTCGTGTCTAAACTGGCTTCTGAAAACTACACCACATCTGGCTCATACACACAACCAAGTCTGGCCCAGTTCAGGATCTTTGGGACAAAGATGGGTGGACCAGACAAGGCCCACATGTGTCTGCTACCTCCATTAGATGAATTATTGAGAATGTTGCGTGTCTTATTCATATCTAATATTTACAGAGAAATCCCAAACTTTCAAATGCTGCAGCAAATGTGTTATTTCTGTCATATGTACTCCACTGAGATGAAAGAAACCCAAACATGAGATTTGAATAAGGATTAACTCCCTGTATTGACAGTTTTATTTGATGTTTCATTTAATAATATATGATCTGATAATCAGTTTCCTGTTCACCTGTTTCTACTAAACCCATTTCCAGATAACAGAGAGCAGATAAGAGCTGTTCTTCACGGTGGCTTTTATCATGACCAGGAGGGTTTGCATGTTTAATGGCAGCTCACTCACATCTGTGCTGGCTTCCCTGTTTTCTCAGTCTTTCCCTCCTTCAGTACAAACTGATGATTAATTTATTGTGTATCTATGGAGTCACACAGACACCAGGAATCACTATAAAGGTTAAGTTTTACATTTAGATGAGATGATCTTTTTCTAAATTTTAGTACGCTTCCCTGTGTTCATCATTTATCACTGATGAAGTTTAGTAGCTCCACCTTTAGCAGAGACAACACCACTGAACAGGAAAGCAAAGCAGGGTAGGAACATCTGGATGCTACAAATCAACCAGCTACAATGGAGGAACCAGCACAGACATTGAACGTCAGGTCGCAGTCATCTATAGCAACCAGACCTTAAACAGTCAACCACTCTTCTTCGGCCACAAATTTTTATGCCAAAGCAAGAGCTGCACAAGCCAACTTGCTTTTACTAAAAAAGAAGGTGACATTGATGAAACGGAGGGCAGAATTTGTAGTAAACATGTGAAAACAAAGAGGTAATTTAGATGCAAACATCCACCCTCTACATAGCCAAAAGGCAGCAGCTGAAGCAGAAGTGTCGGTCTATGCAGAGGTTCAAAGCAAAGAGTTTAGGAAAGATCCCCGTATCAAAGCAGAACATTTAAATATACCCCAGGATATCAGTGAATATTTTCAGCAACAAAGTGAATGACACTTTTCAGCCACTTTCATCACACTGCAGGTGGACCTTCTGAAGGTAAACAAGTTTGGTATCAAACACAGTAAAGCAATAACCCAACCAATTACAATGACAGATCAGGGTAACTCACAAGAGAAACAGAATCAGTAATGGCCACTTAACCAATCAGCACCTATCTTCATAACTCTCCAATCAGTCCTTCAGATGACCACATACATGAGCTTAATGAAACAAGACTTTGCAAGATATTTAATCTGCAAAGAACTGGTAAGCCCAGAGGGCTGAACTACGAAGCAAGTTCGACACAGCCAGGCTTTCTTTGGGTGAGCTGGCTTAACAAACCTGAAACTCTCCATCAGAGATAACTGGTACCACAACGGTGGTTATCAACTATCTTTGTTAACCGCGGCTTTCTGCTTTCTGCTCTGTGTGCGTTCACATAAAAGGGGGCATTTGACGCGTCATTTGACGCCTCTTCCGGATCAAATGGATAGATGGCGGTCCGTATATTTCAGTCAGGAGGATCAGGTTTTAATAATGCAGGGCTATGAGGATTTCAAAGAAATCTTTACGGCCAAAAGCAACACTGTAGGTGTGAATAAAGCCAGAGAGGAGTGCAGGCAAAAAATTGCAGATCATGTAGATTCGTAAGTTATATTTATTTCACTACTTAATGCATCTTAATTAATCTCCCTCCCTCTTTTAGAGCGCTTAAACTTTAAACTTAATGCAGCAGATTTAAACATTATGTAGGTCTGACTGTCCCATTATGAATGATAAATGAAAATCACTTTAGTGTTTTGCTAAATCTATGTGAAATTAATTTAAGATTTAATATTATCTGTGATACCAATATACACTCACCGGCCAAAGTCCACGGCACACTGATTATCAATATAATGGACTATTAATTTATGTTACCTGCGATTTTGTAAAACGCTTCTTTTATTTGAAGCATGGGCAGATGGCCAGGGAATACTACAAACATATTCAGCAGTTCAGTAAGAGCAAGGACAACCTTGTGAATAGCGGCATACAGTATTCTGGCTCAGATTTTCTGCATCACCAACTGAATGCATGTAGGTTCCCGCGGCAAAGAAACGCAAAGAAACGCACACCGTTAGCGCTACTGTGAGCGCACGGCTGCGTTTGGTGGCGCTGCCAATACATGGCTGTAGCAGATTACAAATGTAACGTATTCCCTCAGCTGGAAATCTATAGCGTTCATAGAGAATATGGTCATGGGAAGCCAGCGGATCAGTCCGGTCTCTGAATACTCTCCCTCCATTGCACAATCCTGGCGCTCAAGTCAACAGGATTGGGTGAAAGTGAAAGGGTGGCGCTTGTTTATAGCCTAAACTCTGCACATAACCTGCTCCGGACCAGGTTAAGCTTGCAGAGTAAATTACCATGGTGATCTAGCCAGGTTAAAAGAGAGCCACCTTCGTGGTACTGGAAATCCTGGCTTTAGACTCAACATACCTCGCTAACCCTCTAATCTCGCTTCATAGTACACCCCTCAGGTCTCCTGCAGTTTGACAAACCTGAAAACAACAAAAAAAAAACACCTGAGGCATGTAAAGCCTCATTCGTTAATGCAACTAAAGACTCAAATTTTTCAGAGAGGAACTCGACCTGTTGACAAGAGGATCACATCTGCTATAGGTGCTGTGGGTCTGTCTAGCACATTGCAGGAGATTGTAAAACAGTACAGAATACAACACTGGCATATCAGCACTGCATCCAGGTCCTCCTGCTTCTTCCCCAAAGAGCACCGCACCAAAGTAATGACAGCAAAGAGAGAACCCACCTTCAGTAACCTCAGTGTTCAGAGGTATGCAGTCAAAGTGACAGTCAATGCTCCTGTTCTAATATCTGTTAAGTGAAATCCCATCCTGCAGGGAAGAAAGAAAATGGTTAACATGTATGCTGTGATCCAATAAACAGAGCAACAGATTGCTGGCCAAGTCAGTGTTTTTAAACTGAAACTAAGCCTGCTCCTTATATTTTAAAGACCTGCTCTGGAAACGCATAAGCTTTAGGGAGAAGAACTTAACTTCTTCAGCGTGTTCATAAGTAGGTCGGTTTACAATAAAAATAAAGTCAAATTAGTTCCTGTCAATATATACAGTCATGGAAAAAATTATTAGACCACCCTTGTTTTCTTCAGTTTCTTGTTCATTTTAATGCCTGGTACAACTAAAGGTACATTTGTTTGGACAAACATAACGATAACCACAAAGATTGCTCATAAGAGTTTTATTTAAGAGCTGATATCTTACCATTTTCCATGGTTTTCTTGATTATAACCTAAAAAACTTAAGTCTTTACATCAATAGCTATGGCGTTGTACTGCCAAAAACACTGCTTTTATGCATTCAGTGTTTTCTTTTCTGTCTGTTTTAGTCACATGATGACGTTTAGTGGTACCAGGTATTAAAATGAGAAAAAAATTGGTGGTCTAATAATTTTTTCCATGACATTATTTGCCCTACATGCTTGTGCCTTGGAAAACCTGTGTTTGTGAGTGCAAATGTCTTCAAACACATTGAATAGATTGTTCAAGAAGTTTCTTGAATACAAGTATGTTACAACAACACCCTTTTCTGACTCTTGTTAGTTCTACTGGGGAGTTTTTCTTTGTCGAATCACACTAACACACATTCGGAGTTCAGGGGTAGAATTTATTTAAGAGAAATTAAACGTTTTCCTTAACAGAAACTGACCCAGAAGTTGTTGAAATTAAGGGGAGCTAGGACAGGCCCGACTGCACACAGGACTCCTTGAAGGGCAGGTCAGTGTCCTGGGAGGTAGCCGCTCTAATCCACCGTTGTTCTGCAGCCTGCTGTTCCCCTTCCAGGTTGGAGGAGAAAGAAAAAAAAAAAAAGACCTCAGTGCCACAGCAAACAAAAATAAACAAGATGGACAGACTCCTGGGCAGTAAACACGTGCAGTGGAAGAGAGGTACTTATCTGCGAGGAGGAGTGAAGCGTACCTCAGTCCACTGCGTTGCTCCAGCCTTCCTCTCTCGATGAGTCTCCTCCAGATTGCCATCATTGCCACTCGATACACAAGTCCACCCAGAGCAATTGTGGATTCTGTTTTTACTGCTGCAGTCCTTTGAATAAACACCAACCTTAAGTCTTTTGGATTCATGCGGTCTGTGTGCCTCCTCACCTCTGCTGTTCATCTTACATTCTCCAGCCTTCTTTTTCTCCCCTTTCCCTCATGCTGCCTTTATGTTAAGACTCATCTCGTTAGAGGCACCTGTCCAGGTACATTGCCAGGTGTTCTACATTTAGCTCCATTAGTGCTGCAGCAGAAAGGGGATGAGCAGGGTGGGACACAACACACCCACACACGCCCTGAGACAAGTATTGTCTATACTTTATATAACTGGACCAAGTAGAAGGTACATTTTTCCTGACTGTTTCAATTTAAAAATGTAGATAAAAGAATATAAAGCAGGAGAAGCAGGCATTGTGTGGAAGCTTCTTTTATTATTTGTTCGCTAACAGGCGTTGTGATGACAGCACATGAACTCTAAAGTAGAACTAAGGACTTTTGCTCAGGTTAAAATATAAATTTCGATATTTGCAGGAATATTCGCCTACTGTGGCTGTAGCTCAGTTGATATAGTTGGGTCATCCAGTCACTGTACAGTTGGCGGGGGGGGTCGGGGGTCTTTCTCTTTCTCTCTTTATGTTATTGGTTTTATGCTATATGGATTTTTAACCTCTGTAACGCACTTTGTGTTACACCTCGTGTATCTACTGACTCCAGTCTTCATTTTCTCAGCTGCAAGTTTTTGAGATTTCTTGATACATTGTAAACTCTAGAGAGACAAGTTTTTGTCTTTCCATGGGACCTCTGCTTTACTGGCCTTTTATGGGCATCCGTCTCTGGGTTTTCGGCACAACACTACAGCCAGAGCGCAAGAATGGAAAAAGTCCTCTTTGCTGCTTTAACATGTAACATCCTCAGTTGAAACCAGACGTTTACATACACTGAATTAAAAAGAAACATAACCTTTTTCCCTCTCTGTCAAATATTTAGTCAGACTAAACTTTTGCTAAATTCCAGAATCTGACATTTGTTTTAGGAAATGTGTAACTCATTGCATACTGTTCAATCTTTTTTGGCAGTACTTTTCTCTGAGAATTCAAACATAATAACCTTCTCGAGTGTTCACTGTGCTGAGAAGGTCTAAAAACCACAGGAGTTGCCACTCAGAGTGTTCCACCTGTGGAAAGTCTCAGGCCTCCAACAGCGGCAGGAACTCATGTCTGAGCCGGTTTCCCATTAGGTCAGTGGTCTCCCCCGGAGGCCAATTCTCTTTAGCTCCCCTTTCACTCCTCATACACCAAATACCGGCGGGTCGGACGGAGGGAAAGCTGCGAGGCGCCGAGTTGCAATTAGACGCTCCATTATATAAAGGCATATTCAGATAACAGGGGCACCAATGAGGTCAGTACGTGCCTTTTGTTGTGGGATTAATGAGTTTTTTAATAAAACAAAAAAATGCCTCCTTCGTTATTGTAATGACCTAATGAGTGTGCCGGTGGCGCCGGGCCATGTTGGTGGGAAAGTCCCGCGGTTGTCCCCGTCTCTCGGTGGCCCCCACCTTTGCTCCATCTCTCTGTCCTTTTCCTGCACCTGCATCCCCCCAGTGCTGCCCCGTGCTTTCTGGACCTCCAGTGTTTGTATTCAAGCTCGGAACCAAACGAAAGTTTAATTACCATAAAATGCTATCGGCATCTAGCCCTCTGACACAATGAATGGCAACATAGAGCTCATTGAGGTTATCAACAAGGGGACCAGTGGTCAATTGGGTCATTGATTTGGATTGTTTGACAGACCCTGAGCCAAGGCCGCAGGAACAAGCAAAGTTCAAAAATCCCCCTCAGTTGAATTGAGAAGTTTGTCACAGAATCTGTTGGAAGGGGCTGTCAGGAGTGATTAGGGGGCATGAAAGGGCTCAGCGATCAAACAGGGTCTGTCCCAGCGCTGCACATTTAATTAGAATTTGCATGTCTTTGTTCCTGACCCTTCAGCAAGCATGATCTGATTACAAGGGTGAACAGTTAGCACCGAGGGAAAGGGAGCTCACAATGTGCAGACTTGCTTGTTTGCCTAACAAAACTCTTAATTTTCAAAAAAAAAAAAATTCAACTTGGTTTGTAATGTTGCACTTCAACAAAGTCGTACGCAGGCAGCTGGCTGAACTCTGAGGTTCTGGCGATGCTTGAAAGATCTCCTCGGTCTTCTGCTCCTGCTCCCACTGCATTGTGGGAGTTTGGAGAGAGGAGTGGGCGCCGAAGTGCCTGACGGCTCATTAATTGGGAGGCACGGTGCCCTTTGACCCCAATGATGCCGGGTGACAGGGCAGACGGGGAAAGGCGATTGGCTAGCAGCTTCAGCGGTTGAATGTGCCACCAGTGGTGTTCCAGAGTGGAAAAGGGCAGCATGGAACAAAACACCAGTCATCTCTTCTTCTGCCATCCCGTCCTTCATTATTCTCTGTTTTTCTACTCTTTGCTTTAAATATTATTATCAGACCAATAATTGAATAAAATTATTTAGTTAAAATAATTTATATCATTGAGATAAATAAATCAAAAATGCTTTCTTAGTAATTAATGTATGCACATTATTAAAATAATTAAATTATTGTTATATTATTAATCTGATATAATAAAATATCAAAAATAATGAAATGAATTATGAAATTTATTTGACATAATTTTGAAAATAAAAATCAAATAAAAAATATATAAATTTATGTATATTTACTTGACTTTTACATATTTTTTATCATACATTTTTTAATAATATTCATTTTCATTTTGAATCACTTGCCATTTATGACAATTACAATTTTCCCAAAACAACTTAAAAGTGGCACTTAAGCATCAAAGTTTATCCTCTATGCATCACTATATAATTGGAATTGGAATTCAAATCCTAAATGTATATACGTACATATAGTAATAGATGATAACTTGTTTAGAAGCTTTTAAGTACAGGTCCTCCAACTGATTGAGTTCTTGCTTTAATATTTATTAGATTATGCACATATACATTTTTTAAGGTTATTTTTCTTATATATTTATTTACAGTATTTGATAAATATTTACATTTATTAAGATTGAAATATTTATTTTAATATTATATTTATCAAAATATTCTGATTATAATTTTTAACAATTATATTATTTATTGAAGGAAACTTTAAGTCTTAAACTTGGTTGAAATATATCCATTCATCCATCCATCCATTATCTATACCCACTTAATCCTCTGCAGGGTCACGGGGATCTGCTGGAGCCAGGGGTCCACCTGGACAGGTCTCCAGTCCATCACAGGACCACATGTAGACAAACAACCGTGCACACTCACAATCACTCCTACAGGTGATCTAGAACCATCAGTTAACCTGACATGGAGGTCTTTGGACTGATGGAGGAAGCTGGAGAACCTGGAGGAAACCCACACAAGCACCAGGAGAACATGGAGACTCCACACAGAAAGACCTGCTGAGGTTCAGACCAGGAACCTTCTAGCTGGGAGGAAACAGAGCTGACCACTAAGACACCATACTACCAGGATGAAATATTTATTTTTATTCATTAATTTTTATTTTTTAAATGTTTAATTGAAATAAAATTATTTTTTAAATCAATAAGAATTTGCAAGTGAGGGGTTTGTTAGATTTATTTCCTCTTTAGTTTCTATGATTTTTAAAATCTTTTTACCTTCAGTGACATTTCAACATTTCAAATTGTTTTATATAAAACTGTTTAACTGTTTGCTTCACATTGAATGAATGGATTTTTTTTTTTTAAATCTAATGACCATATATAAATAAGCATCAGAAAAAAAATCTAACCCTAACCCTACACACGCACACAAGCACAATACACGACTACACAAAAACACCATAAAAAGTACATTAAAACAGGAGGAAAACAGCATTACAGCGCATTAAAAAAACCCTTTAAGACAACAACCCGAAACGTCCCATCCAGGGCTCGTACCATGTCACTGGCCGTTATATATATATATATATATATATATATATATATATATATACACATACATTTTTTTGTTTTGTTTTGTTTTGTTTTGTTTTTTTTTGTTTACTTTATAGTGCTCCGCGATGAGTAAATCCCAAAACCAGCAGCTACGAGCTTTGAATTATCTGCTACCCCAGTCGCCACCAGGACAGTTTTACTGCTGTTTCATCTTTTTTTTTCATTTTTATCCATCTTTTATTTTTTTGTATTTTTTATTTTACGCCTTACTTGTCAACCAGGAGGAGAAGGAAGAAAGAGGAGGAAGCTCTACAGCAGAGTCCCAGACAAGCTGCGCATGAGAGCTGCTCTGATCTGGATGAAAAGACGGTCCATCGCAGTTTGCTGGTTGAGGGTTTTGCAACTGACTCTTAAAGGCAATGGCTACTGATGCACTGATCGGTTTAACAGGTGGAACGCCCTAACCACTTCTATGCATAATATAGCAGTTCGCGCAGGTAAGATCGCGGGTTTAGGGAGGTGGAAGATTGCGTTCTTTGTGGGGGAACACCCCTCCGGCTACCCCTTAATAGCGGCTTTAGGAGGTTTGGTGGAAGATCGGGCCCATAGTTATAAAATAGCATTATAGCCTTATTGCAGCCAAAAAAGAGGAATAACCATAAGTAAAGTTGGATATCAATATTATACTTATTTACTTTTAGTAAGACTTTAATATGACTTAGTTGAGTTAAAAACTGCACAAATAACATAAATAAATTACCTTTTAATATCTGAATGAGATTTTCTGAGGTCGAAGGGAAGAAACCAGTTCAAACTGATCAGAAAGTCATTCTTGTTTTCTGGTTAGAGAGGTTGAAGTCTGTCTCTCTTTTTCATCATAATGCAACAAATGAAAGCCAGAGACCTGCTGTGGGGTTAAATACGTACAGTTCTTCTGCCAGCTCCATTTCTAATCTGTCAGTTTGACATTGATAGTTTTTATAGGTGTCATTTCTCTGATGCAGTTACTACTTTGAATGCTACTTCACTGATTGGTTTGGTTTGTTTGAGGACAGGAATGCTGCAGTCATCATCTAGGTGTCTCCGAACCTTTCTACGACTCTTTAAAAACAACACTTAATGCTCAGAGGTGATGAGAGTCTGGATTGAGTCCGTTTCTCTTTTTACTTTAATACATGTTCTCCTGATTCAAGTGTTCCAGGAGA
This sequence comes from Hirundichthys speculiger, assembly GCA_018398805.1. Taxonomy (NCBI): domain Eukaryota; kingdom Metazoa; phylum Chordata; class Actinopteri; order Beloniformes; family Exocoetidae; genus Hirundichthys; species Hirundichthys speculiger. Next base: position 208,243 of record JAGFBZ010002419.1, on the reverse strand, counting down.
GGCTGTCTGAACACATGCTCCGACATTTAGATGACATAAAATACCATTTAATACTTGTTGCTATGATTGCTCTTGATTCTCATTGAAGAAGTTAACCATTTCTGCAATAGTCCCCATCTCACTAATTTACCGCTGTCCTCATTCAGCGGCAGATCTTTTCATTTTGAAATCGTCTTTCATTTGTCCGTAAATGACGCACACGTCCACTTCTATCGGCTGCCGCTTGCCATCCGTTGGATCTTGCGGGACATTGTGGTGTTCAGAAGTTCCCGGCCCGCTGTTCATCTAGTGATTTTGATTATGCCATTTGGCTTATGATTGATTCACAAAAGAGATGCTAAAGCCCTGGGAATCACTCATCATTTTCCAAATGACAAGGGCTGACGTTGGAATGACGAAAGCTGAAATGATATGATTTCGGCCGCCGAGCTCGGTGCACTGGTGTGGAAAACGGGCTCCATGTGCGAGGCTGTGGTTTCTGTACTCCCTGAACCCTAAAATAATGACCCTTCCTTGTTCATTAGTGTCTACTCGGTCAATCATAAACACATCAGAAATGAGTTTAGCATTCAGGCGCAAGACAATTGACCTTGTGTGTGCCCTTCCTCACCAGCGAGCTGTCACAGGGCTTCATCCAAATTGAGGCAATTAGCTACGATGTGTCTCCCCCATTAAACTGAGTGTCTCCACTGTGTCCTAATGACAGCAGGGGGACATGGCCTAATCAGCTAGTGCTCCCCCAGAGTTCACATCCGCGTCGAGCTCACCCCAGGGTGACGGCTGCAGACACCAACCAGAAATCATCTGCAAGAGGGAAAATCTTCAAGAAAACAGCAGCAGAGAAGTTACGTGACTCCGACAGGGAAGTGCCAAACTGCTGCATGCTTTTCAGTCGTTTGTTGAAATTTGGCACAATTTGATTTTCTTTGTGCACTGGAATCAACAGATAAGATTAGCATTACACAACAGAGAGACTAAAAAAGTTTTCATTGAGTTTTTGGGCATTTGCTTATGCACTGTTCTTTTCAAGTGACACTTCGTAAGTTTGGGCCTTTTTGCTCTCTAGAGCACCCTACAGTTCTGTGGCAGTCCTGCACTGTCACAATACAACTGAACCCTGAGCTGATCAGCTGACGCAGCGATACATTTGATTACAGGCTGAAGACCAATGATGAAGGGTTAGGGATGGGGAAGTCCCCTTACGGATTTACAGAGGAAGAATATTGTATGTCGACTGACAAGGTAAAGCAACATTATTAGATGAATTCAAAGATGAACACTTAGCAAACAACAGAGAAAACAAAAATGAAAGAAATGAATAAACACTGCTCATGTTTTAGAAACTTAGCAACAAAAGATGACAGGTCTAGACCACCAGCAGCAGGTCCAGATCACCAGCAGTCCAAACCAGACCAGACCACCAGCAGTTCCAGACCAGATTACTAGCAGTAGGTCCAGACCAGACCACCACCAGCAGGTCCCCTCCACACTACCAGCCTGATGGTTGATGTTCCTGTGTTGACCAGACATCACTGATGAGGCTGTCTGGGTTCAGGAAACAGTTGTCATATCAAGCTGCTCTGTATTCTTTATTTGTGTGCATATTCTCAAATGTATATATAAACTAGTAAAACAACGGTTGTCTCATTTCTTCTTTATAAATTTGTGCTCAGCTAGTGTTGAATTTGCGGACCTTCCTCTCCCAATGAAACATGACTTCTCCAGAGTTAATACGTGGTTTGTGGTTGGTGGCATCTTAGATCCACAAACCCAAAGCTGTTGGATCATTATCATGCTTCTTCTTCTGGAGGAGATTCTCCAGCCTCCGTTTGCTGGTCTGGATGTAGCTGAAGTTCTTTTATTCTGACAGCATTGACACTCCAGCTCTGATGTTTTTATGTACCCAGAAGGGAGAATTTTATTTCCATTCAGCCAGAAACAGTAGAGTTTATTTTGTGCAGTTCACCATTATTCTAAATACCTGCCTTATACATGTAAACAAAAATATTACATATTTCTTAACTAGAAAAGGGCTGAGAGAGCGCAGACCTCCACCAAGTGCAACAGTTCCCCCATATAGTGATTTACAGATTGTGATAAAATCCGCGTTCTGAATCAGATCCGGATCAGACTCTGAAATTTGATAGAGGTTCCCATTGTCAGTAAAATGTCATGAGTTTTGAGCAATAATTAACGGGGATTTTGAGAAACAAATTTTTCAGCCCCATCCATCCATTAGCTCCCGCTTGGTCCGGAATCGGGTCGCGGGGGCAACATCTTCAGCTGAGAGGTCCAGACCCCCTCTCCTCGGCCACTTCCACCAGCTCCTCTGGGAGAACCCCGAGGCGCTCCCAGGCCAGCCAAGAGACATAATCCCTCCAGCGGGTCCTGGGTCTTCCCTGTGGTCATGCCAGTTGGACATGCCCGAAACACCTCTCCAGGGAGGCGTCCGGGGGGCATCCTAACCAGATGCCCGAACCACCTCAGCTGGCTCCTCTCGATGTGAAGGAGCAGCGGCTCTACTCTGAGTCCTCTCCCGAATGACTGAACTTCTCACCCTATCTCTAAGGGAGAGTCCAACCATCCTGCGGAGAAAACTCATTTCCGCCGCTTGTATCCGCGATCTCATTCTTTCGGTCACTACCCACAGTTCATGACCATAGGTGAGGGTTGGAACAAAGATCGACCGGTAAACAGAGAGCCTTGCCTTTTGGCTCAGCTCTCTCTTCACCACAACGGACCGGTACAGAGTCACCACCACAGCAGACGCTGCACCAATCCGTCTGTCGATCTCCCGCTCCTTTCTCCCATCACTCGTGAACAAGACCCCGAGATACTTAAACTCCTCCACTTGAGGCAGAACCTCACTCCCGACCAGGAGGAGGCATTCTACCCTTTTCCGACTGAGGACCATGGTCTCAGATTTGGAGGTGCTGATTCTCATCCCTGCCGCTTCACACTCGGCTGCGAACCGCTCCAGCGAGAGCTGCAGATCCCCACTCGATGGCGCCAACAGGACCACATCCTCTGCAAACAGCAGAGACAAGATCCTGACACCACTGAACTGGATCCCCTCCGCTCCTTCTGTCCATAAACATTATGAACAGAATCGGTGACAAAGGGCAGCCCTGGCGGAGTCCAACTCTTACTGAAAACGAATCCGACTTACAACCGGCAATGCGGACCAAGCTCCCACTCCATCTGTACAGGGACTGGACAGCCCGTAACAACGGGCCCAGCACCCCGTACTCCTGGAGTACCCCCCACAGGACCCCCCCCCAAGGGACATGGTCAAATGCCTTCTCCAAGTCCACAAAACACATGCATTGGAACAATCAATTCACCCACCTGTCCATGACTACTGCCAGATTATCATAGACCTCCTCAACAGTCGTCCTTCTGAAGCCAGTGGCCCTTCAGAGGGATGTGGCTTCTGGAGTTCGGACAGAAAGCTGGCGACGTGCTAGAAAGCTGCAGAACCACTCTGGACCTGCACACTGTGTCTCCTTCCAGTTGGCAGACATTGGGACATGGCTCTTGTCTGCATGGGGACATGGCTCTTGTCTGCATGGGGACATGGTTCTTGTCTCCATACTCAAAGGCCAGTGTGGGACACTTAGCTGGAGAGAGACCATAGGACTGTTCAGCAAGTTCTTTCAGGTGTTTGGCGAGTTCCTCCTCCATCTCATATGTGAAAATTCTCGTTGCCATGGCTACTGAGTCCCAGCCCACAGTACCACAGTCCAGGCCCAGCTGCTTCTTTGTTATAAATCTAATCGATTTGTCAATATTCAGCTCCTTTGAAACACATCTTATGGGCCTCTTTGTCTCCATGACCTCAGTGGTCCCAGGTTGTCTTCCTGTTGGATTTCCTTGGCATGATGGATTTTTCATACTGTTTAAGACACACAAAAAAGCTTAATTTTTGTCTCACTTTGCCTCCAGGGGAAAAGTGAAGCAGTGTCTTTTTGCATCATTTTAAAAGGCGATAGTTCGACAATATACATGATATGAGTTTGTCCTCTTGAATCAATTCTTCTAGCACCAGAGTTAATTATTGTGAAAACCAAAAAAATTTACTTTTACATCCTAAAAATGTATTTTTGTACAAAACACATGCTTACCACAGCACAGCGGAGTAAGGCTCTTCCTGGCCACGGTAAAAAGGATGAGCTTTGGTAATCAGCTGCTCAAATGACCACAGCTGCATCCTGTTTCTTAGATACAGGAGGTGTCTCACATTACCCAGTGTCTCAGAATACCCCATTCTACCCTATAGATGATAAAGTTGGTAAATGTCCACATGGGTAATTATATGTGTTTATGTTTATACATATGTCTGCATGTGTAAAGGTGTCCCCATGTGTGTGCATGTGTAAGTACGGGTGAGTGTATATGGGCATGGACATGCGAGGGCATATGTGCATGTATAGGCACATGTGCAGACACACGTATGCTTTGTGCTAGTACGTGTGGATGAAGTGTGTACATGCGTGTATATGTGTATATATTGCCATACATGTATAAACATAAGCATTTATGAGTGTATAAATTCATATTTGTTTAACATACTTCATGTTACTGTCACTAATTAAACATTTGGAGATAAGTTCATTACCACTACTACACCAGAATGAATAAGAACACTTGACGAAGTGACTTCATTGTTAGTTTGGAGGCATGTTTCTTATTATGGTTACATCAGTATAAATTAATATGTATGTATTTTTATATATGTAGGTGTGTATGTCTATCTTAAGTAATAAGTAATGTATACATATACATTCAGAAGTCTACCCACAAGTCTAGCTTATAGACATTTATGCTTTACAATACATCCCTCCCCAGCACCCACCCCCCTCTTCTATCAACACAATCAATCCATAATGTTTACATGAATTCTACACATGCGCACAGGCCTATTGCTTGGTAGAAGGTGTTCATCCAGTTTTTTGTTAGTATATAGAAAGTAGAGAAAACTACTATCTTAAGTTTGTCCTGTAACTCAACACAATCCACGACACAACACCCCTCACACTTCACAACCCACCACACACCACACCTTCACTGTCGAGTCTCTTGAATTGTCTTGTCTTTAAATGTCTCACTCTGGTGTTTTTCAGTCCTCTCTGATGGAATCAGGAGTTAAGATGTTAATAAAGATGTTAGAATTTACTTCCAGAGAGGACTGAAAGACACATTCACCCTTCACATTAGCACAGAAAAGTCTGCTACAAAATTAAATTGCATATACACACTAAATGGTTTTGCCAGATGATGGCAGTAACCATGAATGTAAATGCAGACAAAATAAAAAGTAAATAAATAAATAAAGGTAGTCCACAGTATTTCAGTTGGCAGAGGTCTGAGACTCTCTGGTGTAGTTATTAAGGATCATCGTTCTCACATGACCCAGTTATATCTGCCAGAAAGATGGTCTAACATGTGCGTCTAGAATACTCTGGTGTACAGACCACTTCATGGTTGTTTCAATGTCTGCAAGGTGTCCAGGTCCCTAGATCATTGCCATTCCACCACTGTGTTTGACAGTAGGTATGAGTCATGTCTCCTGAAATGCTGCATTTTGCTTTTGCCAGACACAATGTTCAGGATCAAAATCAAGTAACTCCACTTTGGTCTCATCTGTCCATCAGACATTGTTCTACAATTCTTGTGCAGCCTTTTCAAACCACACTGGTTCAGTCTTCTTCTGGGATGCCATCCTCTGACCATCCCAGCATTTACCTCCACCTTCTATATAGACGTCTCTGGGATATCAGCTAACTTGCTGACTTGCAGTCTGATCCTCCAACCATGTCAGACCCCTACCCTGTTGCTGCTTTCATCTGTTTATATAGTAGTCTCTGTAGTTCATGTACTAACAATGTATGAATCATAATATAAGTGTATGGAATTCCTAGTTCTAAAGTTAATGGATAACTATTATTTATACATTTTGCCTAATATAGTATTGTCAGGATGGATGTGCTCTCCTCTCTCTGTCCTGTCTCCCTTCTCCTTTGCTTTATTTGCCTGACTAGCCTTGGGAAGAAAGGTCCCCCCTTATGAGCCATGTCCTACTTGAGGTTTCTTCTTAAAGTGGAGTTTTTCCTTGCCACTGTTTAAGGTTTTGTTTTTGTTTTTTTTTTAACTTACCATTTTCTTTCATTAAGATTTAATATTATAATTTTTACTTCATGGTATTTGCTAGGGGGTCATGCTTTGAGTCTGAGTAAAGCACCTAGAGACAATCTGCATTGTAATAGGCGCTATAGAAATAAAATTGAATTAAATTGAATTCTTCCAACTGTGCTGTGATGGACTTTGAGATCCACCATGTTTATCAAGGCCTGGAGGCTCTGAGATGAAGTTTTTGGGTGTTTTTATACATTTCTCTGATCATTGCATGGTCTGACTTTGTCTTAAATTTGCTGGTGAGAAGGAAGATAAAAGTGTAAGAATTGTGGCCAATCAACAACCTTGAACGTATGACAGATTTAACAAGCTGCCGATGCGAACACCATCCTGTAGGGAGACACACTGAGGCCTTGAACTTTGGCACCATCACATGAGGAGGTCCAGATCACTGCATCCAAAAAAGGTTGGCCAGAAGGCAAGGACTTTTTTCCTGGTTCTTGAATCCATTTATATCTCGTGTGAAGGCCTTGATTGGTTTATACTAACTGGTGAGGAGTTTCAGGCTTGTAAGATTTTTGGCTAGTTATTCTGTTCAGTCATTCAGGTCAAACATGAATCACTGACCTACCTGTTACTGCTGTGGGCTGTTGACATGGGCAGAATATAAATACCTGTAAAACTAACTGGGGAGTAAATTCGAGGCAGCGTTGTGAACATTGGACATCATGTGTGAGACATAGATCACTTCTTTCATAATGTGGATATTACTATCCTCAAAAGACCATCTCTCATCCTTGAGAGCTGGTTCTCCTGGAACTGACCCATTTAGCAACACAGAATTAACTTCTCCGATTGTTAGCATACAGCAAATTACAGGGAGCCCAAACACTCCCTCACAGAAGAAATGGTTTTGAGCTCTCTGTGGTTTGGAACAGTCTAGGGTTAGGGTCAAAACATGTAGGGATGTATCTATTTATCCAGGTTAACCAGAGACACCAGTTTATCTGGAAATGTTGGTGACAATCTCAGGGCCCAACACAGGAGAGCTGTTCTGCTGGTAAATGGCTCACATAACATATCAAGGTCATTTTAAGGTACACTGCAGCATCGAGCCATCGTCGTTGTCATCATCATCATCATCATCATCATCATCATCATCGTAGCAATGCTCTAGCTTTTCATCTTTTATAGTGTTAAGATATTTTGCTCAAAGGTAGATGTGGATAACTGTAGATATTCTTAATCTCCTGTAAAACTGGAACTGGCAGCATTTTAAACACAAAACCAACTTGTGTAACCTCAAGGCCTCTGTCTGAGCGCCTGACTGAGATCCACGCTGATTGGATTCCTGTCCAGTTGACCTCCCTCTGTACTCGTTCAGTTACAACATCCCATAATACATCTCATTTTGTTCGGAGCTACCCTGGTCCGAGGCCGCTGGGTTACGTAAGGATGGATTCACATGCACAGACTCTTCAGAGTGGCAGTCACTGACAGTTTTATTTCAGACTAAGAAGTGTTTATCATTTCACTGGAATGTGGAAGTCTGTGGAAACAAGGAAGCATTTATGTACAAACTCAAATCACTCAGTAAATGGAAGTTGGTCATTGTTAGAACTTAAATGTAATCAGTTATTTAGAAGGTAGTTATTAATGTCACTGCTGACCCCAGTTAACCCAAAAATGGGCACAACTGTGCAGGTCTGAAACACGCCCACCTTACCTTGGATACTGCCATCACCAGAAATTAGTAATTTCAGCTTGACTGCTTAGCTCATTTCAACCTTTTATTAATGCTACTTTACATGCATTCTGATCAGATCTGTCCATTAGTCTTCATTCCAGATGTTTCTATCAAAGCCACATCTGGAACCACTGCTGCTAGGAGCACAAATGAGAGCTGCTCTGACTGAACCACCAGAACTGACTTTTAACTGACCCAAACCTACTTTTTCACTTAAAATTACCACTTTGTGTCATAAAGCTGTGACTTTCATACAGTTGCAACTCTGCATCCTAAATCAAGTCTTGACATAAAATTATAACTTTGTCCGAAAAATCAAAAATCTTTGTTGTAAATAAGTGAATATCCTGTCAAACACCAGCACGGTGGTGGTGTTTAAAATGGATACACCAGGACTGGACAGGACATCCAGAACCTCTGCTGGTTAAGAGCAGCAGCTTGAATGTGTCTGTTACAACTAAACATTTAAAAACAACATCAGAACCATCCAGGAGGTTTGAGGAATGCAGAAAGATGGTGAGGTCCTGAACAAAGCGGCTCCAGAGAAGATCCTGTGTATGTGATGTTTTCAGTGCAATAAGACCGCATATGATGCTGAGAGTTTAAAAATCTGTGAATCTGAGTGTTCAGTGTGTGTGAGTCTGTGACTGGAAACAGAACTGAAGGACTCCATCACTGAAGATATCAGCTGCTCCGCTGAAAGCCAACGAACTCTCCAGAGTTGAACTAACCCTTCACCGGGTTTAAATCCAGCTGCAGATAAATGGTCTCATCAGGGGTGTATCTAGGCTTTTTCTACATCAGAGGCCATTGGGGGGCCCACTGCTCATGTAGGGGGTCAGGTATTCGTCCAACATCCCTACACCCAATCCCAGTTTTTGGAAGGTGGATATATATTTCACCAGTTAAATCTTATTTAGCTACCGTGCAATTAAAAAGAAATAAATCTTAGACATTAAAACATCAACAAAGGAACAAAAAGCATAGTATTATGCGGGAAACCCGGCAGGTGAATTAAAGATCAAAATGAGTTAGAGAGCTTGTTGGTGTACAAGTACTGTTGCACGCCGGGCTTGTGTGCGTCTCTTTCTGTGAATGAAATAAAAGCTTGTCTTGTTCAGCAGTGGAAAAAGGCTAATAGGGCTGACCTGCCGCTCACCCTTCAGCTGCAGAAAGCAGAATGAGAAAGAAAAACAGAGGGAAGAGGAGCCGGTATTCTTCTTGTGCACGAACGAGAAGGGTGAATGAGGGAATGAACTAGCGCCGGGTGGCAGATTAGTGCAGGTTGTGCCCCTCTGAAGAATGGAGGAGAGGAGGAGGGAGGAGGGATGGAGGGATGGGAGGCTCCCGTCAGTAGAGCCGCTGATGAGAACACCATGTTACAGTTTGATGAGGAGAATGAGGAGCCTCACCAAGTTTCTCAATCACTTTTTTTTTAACCATAAAACACATTTTGAAAGACCCATATGCATGACAGAGAAGAAAAAAGGTCAAAAAGTTGACACGTCTGAAAAAAATGTTTGTGGTTAAAAATCTGGATCACAGAAACAATGAAGATTTTTTTTTTAGTGGATCCTCAAAGACGTGGAAATAATGTTACTCCTTATGGTATAATAGCAGGATGGGTTTGTGATGCATAATGCCCTCATTTCCACATACTTTCTGTAATTCTGACTGATATGTTATATATGCACACACTCTACCACCTCTAGTGTTTTCAACCAAAGGAAATGATTTAAATATTAATTCATGTAACCACAGTATAAGGCCAACATCCGCCTCTCTCTATTTACAGTACAACTACTATTTTACAGTGTCCTGATTTTGGATTAACGTGCATGGACCACTTAAATGACAAAAACGAAACTGAGACTGCTTGGTGAGACAAAAAAAAAAAAAACGCTTTCAGGCTTGAATCTTAATTATTTGCTAGTTTACAACACAGCGGGAAGATGTGATGTGATTTTGAAACCTCATCAGATCTGGCCTGTCAGTTTTCGTAAACCTGGGTTTAGTTCTGAAGTAGACCTGCATCTTAGGAAAGCTGACCAGGAATCCCTGAGCAGTAGTGCTGTCTTAAACCCAACACCAAAGCTCAAGTCTGACATTTTACAAAGCTTGGCTTCAGGAGTAATAAAATACAAAGCGTACACTTCAAATGCTGAGTTTGATGACATTTGCAGAGCTCTAATTGAAGAGCACCCTTGCTTAAAGGAGCAGGGTTCTGATACTGGACCCTCAGGCTGGAAGAACAATTTCAAGTACAACTATTGGGAACTACTGCACAAAGCAGGGTTGCAGTGATTGTCCTCACTACGACACTGTGTGATCTGCCTGTCCATGTCCTGCTCCATTCTTCCCTCACTTGTCAATGAGACCCCCAAGATACTTAAATCCTCCACTTGGGTCAGAACCTCAGTCCCAACCCAGAGAGGGCATTCTAGTCATTTCGGGTTGACAACCACGGTCTCCTGGGAGATGACCCAGACAAAGAGTGATACAGAAGATTTGTATGGAAAGTGAGTATAATAGAACTTGATGCCCCTCACCTGGACAAGGATTTCAGGGGGTCCCACCCTGGAGCCAGAACTGAGGAACAGGCTTGCTAGCGAGCACCTGATGGCTGAGCCTTCACCTGGCTGGGAACAGCTCAGACAAGTCACATGGGGGCTCACCACCTGCAGGAGGGGCCATATGGGTCAGGGGTCGTGTGATTTAGGTAACAACCCTCGGCTTCCGAAAGTAGGTATTGGGACATATTGGGGAAGGAGCCTGAGCGAGAGGTTGAGTTACCAGTTAGATGTAGTTGGCTCACCCAATTGAGTGTGAGTCTGGGTTCTGGAACCTCCTTGAGAGAGGCTCAATCCACTCTGGAGTTGCCCTGAGAGGTGTTGACCTTGAGTGGGCTGAAATATAGCCTCCCAGCTTGTAGCCTGTACGTTGGGGTTTTCTAAAGCTGGATAAGAGGGTAGCTTCCCTGCATCTTCAGGGAATGGGCTCCGACTGTCACCAAGACTTTTTGAGGTCCTTGTGGTTTTGCTGCATGGTGCTTCCAATGGGTACACCATCATTCGGATTTCAACGCTTGTACCTGGAGGTAAAAAAAACAACAACACACAAATAGTGTCCTTTTTAAATGTTTTATTACAACTTTGTACATGTTTTGTTACTCCAGATAGATTTTTCTCTATGATACATAAAGTTTTGTGCAAGACAAAGTGGCAGTTTAATGAGATGAAGCTGAAGACGAGGAGAAGTGGCAGACTGTGTACCAGAAGGTTCAAATCAAACTCCAGACAAAACTTCCTGGAGCTGTTTTTTATTTGTTCATGTTATCTTGTCAACTAAAAACACAACAGAGGTCACTGGCATCTGATTGGCCCATCCAGTCCTTGGCTGCTGTGGGAGTGACAGGAAATGAGACCTTCATAATAATCACTTTTGGGTGTTTGTGGAAAAACAAGCGCTCAGTGATGGCTCCCCTCACTGGCCACCAGCGCTGCAGTCACGCCAAACACCTAGATGCTTTCATCGTGTCCGAGTCAGAGGCAGAGAGGAGCTGTGAGCTACTGACAGAGCAGAGACAGGCTGGAGAGCAATGGTTAAACCTGAGAGGGAACAACTATTCAGTGGCTTTAGCAGTAAAAGTACCAACACAAAACATCACATTACAGGTAAAGTCCTGCAAAGAGTAATTTTATTTAGAAGGTATACAAATAAAAAAATCCTACCATTTTTAGCATCTGTGATTAAAGAAAAAAATAATTAAGGCATTTTATGATCTCTGCAATGGAGTAGTGATGTCAAATCCAACTTCTTTACTGGGTTAATTTTCTTTTGGATCTCTCATCACTCAGACTTTGATCAAGTGTGTTCTTCAGATCCCTCAACTCTGTACAGACAAACGGAAATAATCAGCAGGGATTGACACGTCTGTACTGTGCAGCTTTGCATGAACCCCGATCCTGCAGATTCTGGCCATTTTCACTGTAGTGTACATGTTCAGAGAAAGAAAAACTTCAGAAATACACCACAACAGATCTTTTCATAGCAGTTGGATTTTAGCAAGCAGAGTAAGACTTGGCTCCTCCCCTCTCCTCTGCAGGTGTACATCGTTCCAAGACGATGTGACAGTTTTGAGCAGTCCACTTCTGAGGAACAATGAATGCTTCATGATGTCCCAGTCTGTGATGCCGCAACAACCTGCATTTTCAGACTTATTCTTTTTAAAATTAACTGACAGAGTTGTCTTATGTCAAAGTTTCAAGCAAAAGTTGTTAAGATGCACGAGCCACCAGGAAGCCTCAAGGAACTCAACAATCAGAAAAGACTTGGGCCAAACCTGCTTGTTTTCTTGAAGAGCCTCTTTATGATTCTTGGTCTTGTCGTTTAGAAATAATTACAGGGTGTTGGAGTTATGCCAGGCGTAAAGATACTCCAGAAGAACCAGAGTAAAGTTAGATGAATGAATAAGCAGAATATGGTCACTTCTAATTAAAGTACTTCAGCTCAGAAAGGTTTTGTTTGTGTTTGTGTGTGTTCCCGTGTGATCACTGCTGAGATAAGAGGCAGTTGCTGACCACACAAATGCACACATGCACGCACACACAGACACACACACACACACACACACACACACACGAAACAGGCAGCGCTACTTCAAGTGTTGATATTTTAACAAGACGAATACACTGATCCATGATTAATCATCCCGGTGTCATGTGAGACGATGGGCTTTCACGTGTCTGGATGAACTCTGAAATAATTATGGCAAACAACAGAGATTCAAGGCAGTGACTGACTACATAAATGGTTCTTTATATTGTAGGCTTTTGTAGGAGTTTTGGGGGGCTTTTAACAAGAAACATCAGGAACCAAAATTTGATTTTGCTTTTAGGACTGTTGTCTCTCACTGGTCTTCGGCCAGTACTAAATGCATGAATGATGAGTCCCTGCCTCTTATTTCCAGATTAAAGCACATATTTCTTTCCACCAATTTTTTATGGTTTATGAGGTTTTTGTTTGGGTTTCTTGTGTTCTTCTTTGCAGTGATTTTTTTCAGCATTTTTATTTTTTAAAAGGTGTCCATCCTCCTTTCCACCTTCCCCTGACTAGTCCACCATCATTTTGTTTGCCATATTCTTTCTAATACTCCTTTTGTGTTAATTTAGCCTTTTGAACTTTAGTTCTGACACCCAAACAGCAGTGTGTCAATGCAAGAGGCAGCAAGTGTGACCTTGATTGCTTTTGGAGATGCCAGGCTGACTTCAGTTGGTGGAGGCTCCTCCAGGTTGATGAGCACAGAAGCAGAGTTCCCACAGCAGCCAGAACAAGTTCATAATTTAGACTGTCAAGCTGCTCTTTGCGTCTCCGACTGCTGTGGTTGAAAACTCAGTGGCATGATTTTGCATGTTTAGTGTGCTCGTCACTTGGGTAGAAATTCTGGTTCTGGACTTGAAAAGTGCTGTCAAATAGCCCACCGAATTACTGAGTTTCAGTTAAAATAAAGGCCTTTATTTATTTCTCCTTCCTCCACGTCTCCTGCATCTTCATCCCACACCTGCTTCTTCCTGACAAGATTACTCAACCCATCATCTCTTTTAACTCATGCAGTCTCACACCACATTCAGTCTGATTAAATGGATCAGATCAAGACTGCTGTGAGCACATACACCCCTATACACACCCACACAGGGAACCGCTACCTACAGGGGTTAGGGTTATGTAGTGGTAACCAGTGGCAGGATTACTGGTGCGGAACAGAGGACCAGTAAGGAGGTCTGACATGCTAACTGACAGGCAGTGTCTGACAAAGCGGGGAGGCCAGTGAGAGGATGGGGGGTGTTCTTATTAGGCCGCACTGCATGGGCTTTGACCTCTCACACACTTCATGAGTTCACTTAATGAAGGTATGAGGCTCGGCCCCTCGCTGCTCCCGCCGGCCTCACGTATGCCGAAGGTCTGTGAGGTTTCCGCGCTGGAAGAAACTCACACATGCAATGAAACACATTTCATCTAAAATATTTATTCAATGTCTAATAGCTGGAAATACAAGCAGCTCTAAGTAACTTAAGTTAACTTTCGAAAAGCGAGAAAGAAGTTAAAGTCACAGTCAGGTTTTCTTTGCATTAGCAGACTGAATACATCTATAATCTGAAATTATTGCTATGAAGGGAGACATTATCAATCAGGTTTCCTTCTTCAGCTGTTGGATGGCTCATCCTAACAAAATGCACAGACAGCAGAGGACTGACGACTCAAAACGGGCTGATTGTTGTAGAGCTGAGAATTGTTATGTTACAAAAAGACAGATGGGTAGAAGACACTGAACTGCGATGATCCACTGGATGGGAGCACCCGTGGAACTGGTCGTAACGGCTCCATTTGGGGCTTTTAGGTGTCATCGAAACTTCTGGTTTTGAAGTGAGTGCGCAAACTCCCGCTGACTCAAAAGGCGCCAAATTATTGGGAGGGCAAGGACAAAAACAGGGAAGAATATCGACAAGCTGAACGTCACAAGAAATTCCAGGCTACATTCCCGTCAGTTATACAAGAAGTGGATCAACACTGACTATTAACTTCTACTGGCATAACTGGAGGAAGCACAGAGAGACTTAGGGTGAATTCCAATTCCTCCCTTAACCCTCAATCTCAACCCTCAGTCTCAAAAATGCGCGCTCCCGCTAAGGGCAAGTGGTGTCCCAATTCTTAGCAAGTCAAGTTGAGGGACGAGTTTGAAGGCTGTATCGCCCTCAAAATTGAGATTTTTCGACACCACCCTTGGTAGTAAGGGCTACCCAGAAGGCACTGGGTAATTTAGCCAAGACATCTTCGAAAATGATGGTGACAAAAAAAGCTAGCTACAAACGTAAGTATCTTCGTATATCTTAAAGATATAAATGTTATGAAACCCTTTTATTGTGTTTGTTTGAGATTTTTTTCATGGATTAACATCATTGTTGCGTAACATTTATTTTTTTTACTTTACAATGTTTGCTGCCGGACCGGCGGTCCCATCGGCGGTCCCGGTCGGCTTCACGTTGTACTCGTCGGTGGTCCCGGTCGGTCCCGGTCCACCATCCTGGGACCGCGGCCGCCGGTCCCGGGATGGCAGACAGGGACGGCTTCACGTTACTTGTATACCTTGTTGTGTAGCGACGGAGGACTGAATAATGTTTCCTCTATTGTGTTATTTGCTAATATTATTTGGAGAATATACAGCGCTCTTTTCAATGTTATCCCTGTGTCATTTCAGGAAATACAGAGACAACACGAGCTCTGATACATTTCAGTCTGAAGACGTAACTGCACTCGAGGGGTGTCCCATTTCTAAGTCACAAGATAGCCCTTACACTTACTTTCAAGGGTTAAGATTGAGAACCAAAAATTGAGGGTTTAGGGCGAGGGTTGAGATTGAGGGTTAAGAGAGGAATTGGAATTGGCCCTTACACTCATATTCCACCGTACCAGGGTAGACCCTATTACGCTGAGAGAAATTATACTTTCTCAGAAACTGACAATAATTTAGGAAATCTGTTGACAGCGAACAAGCGAACTCTCTCCTTAGACGATGTGAGCTCACATAAACAGTTCAATATCCAGCTGATCCAGTCTGATTTATGTTTCTGCATTGAACTGACGCTGTAGACAGAAAACCTCCACTGTAAGCTACGCCGGCCCTGATGTGCACTTCTTTCCAAATGTAACTACACGTCACGTCGATGTTGAACACAACAAATATGATTGGTCCGCTTGCTAGGTTTGATCTTCGTCTTCATATTTTCCCACTGCTACTTCTTCATTGTAATCAAGTCATGATAGTTTGCTCACAAACGATAGTTTGCTCACATAAACTCATAAGATATATACTTTAATTTGCTCCATTGTCACGTCTGAGCTACATGCAGGAAGTAAAGCAAAAGAGTCAGCAGTGCTGGCTACAGCGCTGCAAAAAAAAAAAAAGGACTTGCACTGCCCTCCAGTGGATGTTGGTGTAATTACAGGAGCAACACAAACAACAGTGGACAAGTATAAATGTGAAAGCCGGTGTGTGCCCTTGCGCTAAGCAGAAGCATAAATCAAGCTGAAGATGTCCAAGGATTGCAACGTCTGTTGGTCAGAAGCACTGCAGTCCCTCGTCCTTTACCCTCAAGACTCATTTACTGTCACAGGGTGAGAACCTGAACAGAGCTGCTGAAGTCCAGAAGATGTTACTGCTGACGCTTTTTGGTGAAACCTAACTTCATTCTTAATGCAGTGATCCTCACTGTGGGAGAAATAAAGTTTTTTTTCTTCTTAATTCCCAGCAGCCCTGCTCTTCCATTTTCTATGCCAGTGCCCTCAGACAGAGTAACCATGACAACTTTCCATTCATCATAACAGATAAATAACCAGCAGATAGTTTTCTGGGTGGGTTTTGATGCTTCACTGATGTTTGTTGAGAAAAAAGGATTTTAAGAAGAACCAGCTTCGTCTTCATGTACTGAAGCTCCTCCAAAATCGAATGGTTTAGTGATGTTCTACACTGGAAGGGATTTGCACATTTCTTCTTCTACCACTTTCTTTGAGGAACATTCATTGACACAGATCCTCCCCAAAAACTCAGTCTTTCATGGATACTAGGGGCAAAAAATACAAGTTTCATCATGATTCAGTGTTTGCCGACATCACAACGTCTGACCAAAAACCTCCGGAGTCACCTCTGACACTTCAAACCTCTGGGGTGTTTCTGCGTTCAGAACCCTCTGGTCCCGACGGGTCAGCAGAACATTCCCCTCCTCTGCATCTCGCAGTCTCTTGGTGACAGATTTTGTCAGCTAAGCACGAATGCTGTGGATTCAAAAGGACTTCTGTCAACAGGGCTGTGGACACCTGAACCCCCCTCAGCTGCTCTGGGAGTGCAGAGAAAACCCTCCAACACCTGCAGCAGTCAGCTCCATGGTTTAGCTTTTATTTGTGCCAAATAAAAGCAACTCTGAAAGTGGAAGTTATTGTTTAACTCTTCACAACCTGATGGTTTTGTTTCAGCATGGTGTAAAGCAGAAACTGTAATGCAGAACTTGTTGCAATGGCACCAAAAAAACAAAAAGGTCGGGGCCTTCCAAGCAGGCGTTGGAATTGATTTATTTGTGAACATATTGATCAGATGTGACTGAAAGGTTTACCAGTAAAATGTGTCACGACTAGACTGGAATGTTTCATCTAGGCCAGCTCCAAATTAACATGCTTCAGGGGAGGGGGTGATAACTGCTGCAGATTACTGATGTTTATTTTAAAAAAAATCTGTTTCAGCTATGTATTGCACAACAATTGAACAAATGAGAGATGAGCTCCACGTCTTCAACAATAACTTTGATGGCAGTAATAAACTTGATTTATGGAGCTCTGAAGCAGACAGAAGAACAGCAAACAGTTAGTCTTTTCCTGGTTCAGATATTCAACACTCCATGAGTGGTATTGTCATCAAAAGATAAAACTACAACGCACTGTTGTTTATAGCAGTCAAGCTGTTATCTAAAAGTCAAGTACCTAAAGTGATGACAGCAAGCCATTGGCGAAGCCACCCATCAATCCAAGGACTGCGCCCCTAATTATGTATCAGTTTGTGGCTTTATAAAGTTTACCAGATGAAGTCCATAATCATTCAGCTCCATACTGTTGTTATAGATGTGTCTACCTATGGAGACCAAAACAGCTATTTATACCAGACTAAGTATGTTTATTTCTACTGTATAGCTGAAATTTTTAACATGGAGGTCAATGGAGACTGACTCACTGTTGGAGCCAGACCCTAGTGGTCAGTAGAGGAACTGCAGCTGATTTTCTATTTAAATGTGATTAAGTGATTAATGAAGTCATTTTCTATAGCTGAATGCTCTTTTACCTTTGGATAGCTGACTTATTGTGAAATACTAATGAATGCTTTTGGAGCAGCGAACAAAAACACTTTGCTCTTGCAGCTTAATAAAACTCCCCATTTTCACCAAGTGGAAACTGGCTCAGTTGTGATGGCACTGGTGCACAGCGAAGCCCCCACCGGCTCCAGAAGGGGGCGTTGTTCTGTGCTTGGATTCCATTCAGTGATTTCAGATTTCTCTGTACACCGTTCCAATATTTTTTTCCATCCTTTGGTAGGGCTGGTCTAAAAGCTCTGCGCTAAAATGCAGCTCTTCGACATAAAAGATGAATATGTGACAGTAGGAAAACCCTTACTGTTAAAGTCTGGAAGGCCTAACTCTCAGCCTTTTTTCAACAATTTGAATGTGTTTACTTTATTTGCCACCGGTGGGTAGCTGCTGACAACAGCAGGAACAACAGGAAGAAAAGCTGCTGAACTTTCCACGCTCACAAGCATTTATGACAATTAAATTATAGGCTGTTTCTGTGTTGGAGCTGGCACAGACAGGTAGATGTGTGTGTGTGTAAATCTTATGTTTTCAGCTGCATTTATTACAGTATCTTTGAGCATTTCAGTCACGACGCATGTGCATTTTCACTGCCTGTTTTCTGTTATTGTGTCTGCATTTATGGTGCTGTACGCCTCCTCGTTTTACAAGAAAAGTGCTGTAGATTTGTGGGTGTGTGTGTGATAGTTGCCGTTATCTGCCTCCAGGGCCACAGGTGTGAACTGTGGTGCCCTCGCTGTTGTGAAACCGAGCTGGATGGAAACTGTGTGTTTATGTGGTTTGCCCTTAATTGCAGGGATGCGGCCACATTGTCATGGTGAGGTATCCTTGGGAAGGTTCAATAAGGCTGAAGCAGAGGATCAAACCTCCTGCTCATTCCTCCCTGTGTGGCATCAAAGTTTATCTGATGGGTGTCTCTAAAAGCCCGTCAGCGGGACCCGGCTCTTGTTTCTTGTTGTTGCATCACTGTAGAATCCTACATGTTTGTGTTTGTGCTTAAAACCTGCTTTGTGTTTCCAAATTAGACCTGTGTATGTGTGTTTGTGTTGCCACAGATCTGTCAGCGGTGGTTCTGTGTCCCCGGAGTCCGGAGGGGGTTTGATCCGCAGGTTTGTTGACTGACCAGGAGGTTTCAGACCTAAATCCTGCCTTCACCTTTGACCCCGACACTAATTGCATGTGCTCCTGTGTGCTGATGGCCATAATGCACCCCAGGGTTAGAAGAAAGCCTCAAGGTTGCCCACAAAAGGCACGGAAGCAGCTGAGCTAAAGTTGCCTTGAACCTTTAAGCCTGGACTGAGACCTACAACCGTGAGGAGAACTGGTGATCACTGGAGATGTTTCTCAGAGAATAAAGCGACCTTTGCTCCGCTTTAATCCCGAAGGCAAATTATTTGATTTGAGTGAAAAGTTGGTGTTGGGAAAGCAGATAGTGATGATGGTGGCCTCAAAAAACAAACAAACAAACAAACAACAAACAACAAAGATGACATTAATTGGGTTTGCAAATCTGATCACCTAAACCACAATAGCAAACAATTTGTGCTTAAGCTGATAAATGGTTCTAATTTGTCATGACTTCACTGACTTATCTGAACACACCTGTTAAACCGGAGTCAGCAGTTTGATCACCAGGAGTCCATTTAACAAAACAAGTTTTGAAGTGTAACTTAAAAGAACTTTGATGTTTGCCGCTCAATCTGCTGGTGTGGACCAAAACTCACAAGAAAGTGATCCAAAGACCAACACGAGTTGCTGATCTAGAGAGGGATACAGAGGACAGCGCATTAAAGTCAGATTTAATCCAGAATATCCATGACTGTCGGCTGCAGACAGGCAACCATGAAAGTAAAGTTGTTCAAAATGCAGATCTGCCTGCTGACGTTGCACATGTTCAAAACGGAGGGGAGGAAGGAACATTTCAGAGACAGTGATGCATATCATTCTAACAAAAGTGAAGCAAAGAAAAATATTTTATTTTTGCTGTTAGCTCTCCTCCATCCTGCAGGATTACAAACATCTGCGTTTGTTGTCAAGAACTGAATATGCAGGTTGTACGAAGATGAACCCTCTTGAGTCGTAGCTACGACTGACGTGGAGCTGTGGACCGATCCAGAACTACATCAGTGTGAGCTGACGGTGAACGATCCACATGAAAATCTAACACTGTTGTCGCTTTCATGGGCTGAAGTTGCTTTAAAAGAGAAGAATTCTTATTAATGCAACCTGGAAGTAAAAATGAGATGTGTAACTTCAAGTTGCAGTTTAATTGTCTAAAAGGTAGACAGTGGCTGCATTTCTGACACCATCAGGAAATTATATCAGGCCTGGAAAGGTGACAAATTCAGAGTCTTTTAAAGGTTAGAAAAATAGCTTCAGACATCGCTTATGATGTCATCATTGTCTCCCTTTCCCATCATCCCAGAGTCCTGTCAACTGGCTAAACTCCATCAGAATCAGAACCACAAGGCTCAGGGGTCTGTTTACCCCCCTTCCATCACCACCTATGGTCATGAACTGCAAGTAGAGACTGAAAGAGTCTGATCACAAACACAAGCAGCTGAAATGAGTTTGGACTCTCCCTTAGAGGCAGGAAGAGAGGTTCAGTCATCCGAGAGACTCAGACCAGAGTCGCTGCTCCTCCACATCAAGAGTAGCTACTTGGGTTTGCTCAGGCAGAGTGGCTCCTGAACGCCTCCCTGGGAAGGTGTTTTGGGCATGCCCAACCATGGAAAGGCCAAAGGAGAGACCATGTTTCTGGATTGACCTGGGAACGCCTTGGTGCCCTCCTGGAGGAGCTGGAGGAGGTCTGGGCCTCTCTGGTTAGGCTGCTCTGAACCTTTAACAAGTGTGAGAAGATGGACAGATGTTTCCTGGAAAAGATGTGGGTTTGAAGGCAGCAGGTGCTGCTTTAACATCTCTGCTGATGTCACAGAAGTGAGAATAAGCTTTTCCAGTGGTGTTGGTAGAACCTGATACCACCACAGAGCCCAGCTCTGTCTGGATGGTCGTTTCGTCTTTGGCCCATTTCTTCTCTCCCAACCACTACAGGCATTTTCCGTTTGACGAGGGTTTCCTACAGCAATCCCTCACCCATGTCGTTGCATCATTCTCTCTCTCTCTGATAGCCATTCTAAGAGATAACGTTGTTTTTAAACATTTCAATTACTTTCACATGAATTTGCTGAGAAACTGGTGGAGATCCTCTGCCCACCTTGGCTCCTAAATGACTCCTAAATGACTCAGACTTTCACTGATACTGCATTTGTACCAAATCTCAATGATTTTCACTGGCTCTGCAAACATAAGTGCAGGCGTCAGGTGTTAAAGTGACATCACTCTAGTCAACTTTTCTCATTTGGATTGTGTTATCATGCCATGTGTAGTTATGTTTGTGTTGTACTGAGAACAAATACCTTTATTGTGCCAAACTATTGCATGTAAATAGACACATTCCATAACACCTGTGCTGTTTCTGAGCCCTGAAGGGGAGAAGACACTAACAAGCTGCAACAATGGCTCATTAGGAAACAGTCCCAGGTGTAGGTGTCTGTTTTCACAGTGATAGAAATCTTCAGATTACCTAGTTCAGATAAATTTAAAGCTCCCATCCAAAACCAACACAGACGGTCTGTGAAAAAAAAAAAAAAGAGGATGACTGATGTAAAAAGACAACAGGGAGGAGGACAGAGAGCTGAGGCCGAGGAAGAACTGGAGGAGAGTATGCAGGCAGAGCTCTTTCCAAATAAAAGATAATCTCTGCACCTCCTTTGTCTGTGATGACAAACATAACCAACATAAAGACAGGAGGGGCAGGACGCCTACAGAGGTCACGGCTTCTCCGCTGAGCAACATGCCACATACGTCTTAACCTGCTGGATGCATGAGTCAGCGTTGGGCCGTTTGTTGACTCAAGCCCACATATTTCGTTATCTGCTCATTTTACTGAATTCCTGTGTGGATGAGCAGCTTCCCAGCCCAAGAAGGAAGTAGACATCTCCTCTCACTGCAGATTGTTCTGTTCTTGAGATTCAAAAGCTCAGAGCTGGAAAAATTTGATTTTCCATCTTTTGTTAAATTTAGGTTTCCTTACTGAGACCATGTAAACTGTTAAATTTATCTGGAATATATATTTTTGCCTTAATTAGCCAGGGAATCTCAGTTTTTGTGATCATGGTGAAACACTGCCTCACATTCATGAGAACTGTTTGAGGCTGAATTTAACAATTACACACAACTCCTTAAGAAGCATCTCAGAAACGCAGAACCCCACAGAAGTTCACCAATCTGAGACAAACTGTGCCTAAAAATCATGGAACAATTTCTGAAAAACATTCCTCAATGTAAAATGACTTTGAAGATCCCAGCACCTACAGTCCATGATATCATCAACAGATTCAGAGAATTTGATGAACACTAATCCTAGTTCTATATTTTTAAGTCGGGTACATAAAACTGATATTATTGAAATTGTAAGAAAGTTAAAAAATAAGAGATCACTTGACATTCTTTCTATTGATACAGCAGTTATTAAAGATGTTATTGATTATATTGTCAGATTCTTGACTGATGTTTGTAATCTGTCTTTTCAAAAAGGAGTCTTTCCTAATAACATGAAGTTAACAAAGCTGACCCCAATTCAAAAAAATAGAGATAAACACTGGATGAAAAATTACAGACCAATATCACTTTTGCCCAAATTTTCAAAAAATTTTTAAGAAATTGTTTGTGTAACAGTTAAATTTGTTTATTTATAAACATAAATTAAGTGGAAATCAAAATGGATTCATGACATCAGTGACATCTGCAATGTAACAGATTTTCTTAGATACGTAATATTTACAGATTATACCAATTTGTTTTGCTCTGGTAAGAATTTAAAGGAACTTTTGTGTTGTGTAGAAATGAAGCTGGAAAATCTCAAGTCTTGGTTTGATGTCAATAAATTGTCTTTGAATATTAAGAAAAGAAAATGTGTGGTTTTTGGGAATCCAAAAGAAAGTGACTGTAATGTTATGGTAAAATTGGCAGGTCTAGAACTCACAGGGACCTGTTTGTCCAGAGCATCTATGGACATTATTTCTGATATATTATAATATTGTCCTCCTATCTAACTGGGTTTCACCTGTGTGATGCCATCATGGGTGCCAGGAAGGAGTCCTGTCTCAATGTTTGGTCTTGGGCGATCTGTTAAAGCCTACTGTCTTTTACTGTCAAGTTGTTATTTCTTGCAATTGCCTGCTGAGGTGCAGCTTTTTCATATAAATTTCATATGGGCTCCCGAATAATCTAATGAACATGGCTGACTTCCATAGTTTTTCTAGGGCCGTCAAAAAGTGGCTTTTGGATAGTCAGTCTTGTTCTCACTGACAATACCGGACGGGTATTTGGAATTTCTGATTTATTTATCTTGACCCAACCTTATTTTATGTTCAATAAGTTTAATCTACGTTATTTTAATCAGTCAGTATTTTGTACTTGCACTAAGTGCTTTAAATGTTAACTTTTTATTGTGGTTTCATGACATTGTACAGTAGTCTGTTTCTTGTATTTGCATTTGAATACTGTTATTATTGTTAACTCTAATGTGTACTATTCTTGTTTGTCAAGGACTACAGATGGAAATTAGCTTGTGACTCACTCTGGTGCAGCCATCTTTTTAATGTACCTGCACATTGTCCTTTAAATAAATAAATTCAATTCATTTCAATTAAATTAGATCTGACCTCTTTTGCATGCAAATGGAGAATAAATTCAGTGAAAATCCAGCCATCACTAAGTCTATTTAAGGTTAATTGTTGATCTTACTCAGAATCCTTAGTCTTTTAGAGGCTGAAACAGACAATTTTTCCACCACAAATGTCAAATTAAAAATCTGCAATGTTGACATTGAAAGCATTTCCGAGATCAAATTCCTTGAGATTGTCATTGATCAAAGGCTCACATGGAAGCAACACAATGAATGCATTAAAGGGTAAATCTCTAAATCAATCCTGTATAAATCTAGAAATGTATTGAATTCCAAGGCCTCGCACTTGATGTACCACTCACTGATTTTTCCCTTTGTATCTTACAGTGTTGAATTCAATATTATTAGTAATGCTGATTATTATGCTCACACAAAAACACTTTTTCTAAATTCCCATGTTCTGAAATTTTATGAAAAATTTTCTTTTTTATTGTAAAATAATGCAAATTATGTTTAGAGAAAAATAAAAAATGCTCCCCGACTCCATCCAGAGTTTCTTTTCAATTGAGGACAGTCCTAATAATCTCAGAGGCGTCTGTAAGTTTACTGTACAAAAAGCAAAAAAAAAAAAAAAAAAAAAAAAGTATGAAAAAGGAGATGTGTCTCCATTATTGGAGTTAAATTCTGGAAGGATGCCAACATAAATATAGATTCTATATAGAAACATAGATTCTGTGTGAAATGTCAATACTGTATGAAATATTTGGTTTTATGACTGAATAAACTAAACTAAGAATGAGGAGGAGTTCTGTGTTCAAGGGACAAGGATGACTGCATGATGAAGATCTTCAGGTCCCCAGGCAACACTGCATTAAAAACAGACATGATTCTCTACCAGACATCACTGATGGACTCAGGAACACTTCCACAAATTACAAGGACAACTCATCTGAAACTGGCTGAGGATAAATGGAAAACTGTTCTATGGTCAGATGAACCAACCATGAAGCCAAGAAACTATTCAGCTGTTATCACAGTTCAACAGCCTGGATCTCTGTTGGTATGAGGTTGATTAGTGTCTTTGGTGTGGACAGCTGGAACATCTGGAAAGGCTCCATCAATGTTGAAGAGAACATGGAGATTTCAGAGTAACATCTGCTCCATCCAGACAGTCTCTTTCAGGGAAGACTTTTCAAAACTCAGCAAGACAACGCTGAGACCAGATGCTGAACCAGTCTAACTGCAGTCCAGACCTTTCACCAACAGAAAACATCTGGAGCATCATAAAACCAGAAGTCCAGTTGAACAGACAGAATCCTGCATCAGACCAGAAGTGTCAACATTCCCCTCCTGAAACTCCAGCAGCTGATCTCCTCACTTCCCATACGTTTACAGATGTTAGAAGAAGAGGAGATGATGCATAATGCTGAGCATTAGTCTGTTCCAGCTGTTTACAGATGTGTTGCTGCTGTCAAAGTCAGAATGAGCTGATATTTTTATGAAATATATAATCGCCAAATATCTCAGTTCAATGCCTGATATGTTCTCTATATTTTACTGGGAATAAAATATGAATTTATGGGATTTACAAATCTTTTTTTCTTCTTTTCTTTCTTTTTCTCCTTCCGTTTAATGTGAAAAGTGGACATGCCCTTCACTAGTCCTCTCTGGCAGTATTTTTTTTTTAAATAAATGCACAAGTGTGAGTGATAGTGAGTTAGTGCTTTATTAACTTCTAAAACCTTGGTTCTGTCAGGAAGGACTTAAAACTGTGGCTGTGGGGTGGCTGTAGCTCAGTTGGTAGAGCGGGTCGTCCAATGACCGGAAGGTTGGCGGTTCTATCCCGGCTCCAACTGTCTACATGCCAAAGTGTCCTTGGGCAAGACACTGAACCCCAACTTGCCTCCAGTGGGCCTGGCAGCGCCTTGCATGGCAGCAGCCGCCCACTGGTGTATGAATGTGTGTGTGAATGGGTGAATGTGAGGCCTTTGTGAAGCGCTTTGGGGGCACCATGATGGTGTCTGAAAAGCGCTATATAAGTGCAGTCCATTTACCATTTACCAAAACACCGACAGTGGAGAACAAAAGAACAGATGAAGACACTAAACAAGAAGACATAAAGCAGACCATGATGGTGTGGTGTGTGTAATATGTGTAGTGTAGTATGTGTGAGTTGTATGGTGCATAAAAATGAATGTGTGCTGGTTGTGATAGTGTTCGTCTCTAGTATCCTCCCCAAAGTTAAAGCACTGGTGAACCAAAATGGCAAAAACCAAAATGGCACAACCAAAATGACTTCAAGTGGGAAATATTCCCTTTGATACTCAATTAGCTGCATTTTAATTAAATCCAAAACACTTCACTTTAGTAACTTCAGCCTTTTTGAACAGACTCAACATACAAAAACATGAAATAAAAATGTGCAACCACTGAATAGTAGTTTCAAAAATAACTCAAATATGTAGCATTTGCTGAGTACCCACTTCCTGAATATATAACAATTTCCTATTAAAACTATCTAGTCACTTATTTAAGCATTAATCATAAAGCTGACATAACAATCAGAACATTTCAGTAACAGCCATTTTTAAGACTCAACAGTGCTTTTATGCACAAATATGAAATAAAACAGTGCAACCACTCAGCAGTAGTTTCAAAAGAACTCAAAATATATAGTTTTATCTGAATAACCACTCACTGACGTTTGTCTTCAAGATAAGAAAATCCATATCTCATATATTCTTCGTTGTATCTGTGTTTCACCTGCTCAACATACGTAAACAAACGTTGCAGGTCTTTTTCTATGGTGTCAACTGGCGGGTGTCAACTCGCATTACAGTAGATCGCCATCTACTGTTAAGGAGTATGAATGACACGCATTTTTTAAATGTATTTATTTATTTATTTTTTAGCATATCCTTCCCCAGGCAAAGGCCCACGACCCACTGAAAATGGGTCTGCGGCCCACGTTTGGGTCACAGACCCACCAGTTGAGAACCACTGCCCTAGTGGAAGTATCCTTGAGCAAGATACTGAACCCCAAGTTTCTCCTGGTGAGCATGTGGCACCCTGCGTGGTAGCCTCGGCCATCAGTGTGTGAATGTGTGCGTGAATGGGTGAATGTGAGGCCAATTGTAAACCGCTTTGAGGGCACCTTGGTGCTGATAAAGCGGTATATAAGTGCAGTCCATTTACCATTTACCTAGTGTGTGACCCATGTGTCTTGTGCCCTAATCTAGTGATGTGCGTTAAAAGAGGCATGAACACATACTAGAGAGGGTGGGACAGGGCAGTGACCTGGTCCCTCAACCCCACGGCCTCCTAGCCTGACCCGGATGCGAGTGGAGGCGAACCCCCAAAGCAGTCCGGGCAGGGAGGGGTGCCCCATAAGAACCGGCAGCAGCTGCCGCGGAGCGGGTGCAGCAGGACCCAACCACGGACAGCCGGTGCAACTCCACCCACACCACAATGGGTTAGGGATTCACAAATCATTGCGCTCTGTTTTTATTTATGTTTTGCACCGCATTACAACTATTTTAGAACTGGGGTTTAATATGATCCTACACATTTATGCATAATTAGAGGCGTGGCCTTCTGATTGACAGTCAAAGTCTGTGGTGACAAATGACTCTTTTTTTGGCACTAGTGGGCTTTAACAGTGAAGACAGACAGGAAAGGGGGCAGAGAGAGAACGAGGAAGACATGCAGCAAAGAGCCACATGGGTCGAATCCGCAGTAGCCTCTGTTTATGAGCTGCCTGCCCTAACCATTGCACCACAGGGCGGCCCAACAAATGACTTTCTGGGCTGTGAAAAAACAAAAACTAACCTAACAGAGTATAATGTTTTTTTTTTTTTTAAGATTTGGCTCGTGGTGTCATCTGAGGCTTCACCGTGATCAGGTCTGGATGAGGCGAACAGACCTGAGGGTTTTTCATATACAGTGAGAGTATAGTTGAACTTTTTCCCAGGTTGTCCCTCCAGGCCTTTGTACCAGGATGGGCCAGGAACTTATTTCATCGAGTTAAATTCAGTTACTGGGTCAGGGACTCAGATCAGAGCTTCAAAACCTCGCTGTCCTGAACAAACCAGTCCTCACATAGACGCAAGGTTGTAACTGGTTACCCCTCAGATCAGGGGTGAGGGGGAGAGTCAAAGGCTTGTTTGTAGCAGACTGCAAGTGTAAATGTAACTGCAGTGTGGGAGAGGACTCTAACCAAAGTCACACCCACAAATACAAACAAACGTGTGGATGAACTTCGATCATTATTACTGTCAGGAGGGTAAACCTAACTTAGGTACTACCCAGGGCACTTGTTCAACAAGCTCAAAATATGTAGAAAAACAATATTTTGCACTCTGAGGAGCAAACATCTGACCAGGCTCTGGGAAAAGAGCGCTCTGAAAGTAGTTGGAGAAAGATTGCCACGTACTGAATGGGCGTTTCAATCCGTGTGCGCTTCCAGGCATGTTCATCATGTGTGCTGGAGGAGTTCTTCTGCGTTAAGAAGCCACTCCGCAGCATCCTGCTAGCTCTCTATTTACAAAACACGCCTCAGAGTGCAGGTATGCGTCTTCTACACTGGCAAACAGGTAAAAACAAATCTGCAGAGTCCAGAGAAGATGAGCTCCGACTGCAGAAAAATCCTTCACATTCTTTTGTTGTGACTGAGACTCAGGGAATACACTTTAAATCAACCCCAGTGACAGAGCTGGAAACAAATTCATCCTTTGTCTGGACACAAATGTTACAGAAGAGGGTTGGGTATTAAGATAAGAGAATAATAGCGTTTTTCATAGTTTGTTGTGGAGTGCATGAGCCAGAAATACGAAAACCACCATGGATGTCAGATTCTAAGTCAGATAACAGACAGACTGAAGTAACAAACTGATGTTCCAGCTGTTACTGTTAAATTGTTGCATTTGTTCTCTATTCACCCAGATTGAATTAAAGTATCACATCTGGACACATCACCTGTCAGTGGTCAGAATGTTGTGTTAATTGATCTTTCGGTAAGCGCCGCCCCCTTTAGTTACTGTTGCTAGTTGGACAAACTTGCAGCTCCTCCTTTAAGGACTGTATTCATTTGCTATTTTTCCAATGTGTATCTTCAGTGTTAATATTATACTATAATAATGCCATGGGGAAATATTGCTGCTGGGGGATATAGCGAATTAATACAGTCCTTAACGCAGGAGCAGCAAGTTTCTGATCTAGCAACAGTAACTAGGGTCGGGGCGGTGCTAACTGAAAGGTCAGTTGCTTGTGAAGTTCCTTATTGGGTGATTAGATGAAAGAAAAACACTATAAGAGCATTTCTGTATGATGGATAATATAATCTGTCAGTGTAAACTGGTACCATTTCAACAAATGTCACTCTTAATCTTTTAGGGGTTTTTTTTGACCGAAATCGTCTGAATGTAAACTTTGGAACAGAACTTCAGCTGCGACTGATGGTGTTTCACAGGAACACGCATGTGCGTGTTGACATGGCCATGATCTCCTAGAGCAGCAGTTCTGCTGTGATCTTAAGTCATCAGCTCCAGCTTCCCTTCACAGCTCTGAAGCTCAAAGCTCCACATCCCAGATCTGTGGGTGCAGATGGATGTGATCATCTCAGTCTGGTCTCTCTGACTTTCTCTCCAGAACATCTAACATGTTCTGTCCCTCTGATGTTCTCCTTCATGATACTCTCCATCCTGGTCACTCCCAAAGAGAACCTCAACTTTTTAATCTCTGCAACCTCCAACTCTGCCTCCTGTCTTCTCCTCAGAACCACAGTCTCTGAACCAACAAATAAAAGATAAAATGAACTGCAAGAGAGGGAAGTTTAAGTTTGATTTGCAGGCATCTGGAACTTTAAATGGACAGTAACCAGTCATCAGAGCCATCAGCTCACCAACGGCTCTGCTACTGATAAACCAGAAGGTATTTATTGGAGAAGAAGGGGATTTTCAGGGACTTCAAGAGCCAGTAAACAAATATTTACCTGAATTACTTCTGTAAAACTCACTGGATGTGCTGCTCTATTTAAGTTCAGGTTAATGTGTGAAACTATTGTTAACACTGACTGATCTGCTGTTGAATAACCGAAGGAAGAAGACAAAATATTTTTCTATGCAGAAAGCCGAGGTTTCAGTGGTCCCTCTTCTCTCTGGAAAGAAGAAAGTGTTTTCAGGAACTGGAGTAAACAGCATCAGAGCCCATCAGATCTGGGTGACACCTCCTCCAGAGTCATCCCCCAGAACAATGTGGTCATGCATCTGCAGGAGCACATCTACACCAGATGATTTGCATATTTGACTGCAGTCCATCTGAAGCTTTTTGAAACAGATGAGACATTTAAAACCTACATCACAACTAAGCTCCTGTAGTCTGCTCTCGATGAAGTTAACTTCACAGACAAAGTTATCATGGTAACGGGCTTGAGTTTGCTCTCTTCATCAGGCTGAAGTCACCTCACTTTGAGTTTCTCTCATTTCAGGTTCAACAGACTCAGAGTTTGCGTGTAAGCCACTCTCTGAAACAGGCTTCAGGGAGGTGAGGGGCACAAAACACACTATATTTAACGAAAAGGACGTGAAAGGTGAATCAAACAAGCAGGTAAACAGAAGACAATCATGAGAAGAAACACGGGGAACATGAGCAGAGGCTGCACCAAACAGGGAGAAACTGCCACACAAGAGTATATATGGACACAACAGCTCACGAGACACTCGGGTTCTTACAAGAAACAGGTGGAGATCATTAGGACAGCACACGTCACACACCTGGGAAGGCCCTTTCAAAATAAAAGAGGACACAGACACTGCAGACATTCTGTCATTAAATAAGAGGTCCAGCGTCTCAAATGTGTGAAGACAAGTTCTTTTCTTCTGTACCTTCTTCTAAATATGTTCAGTGTATTTGGGTTCCAAATGCTCTCAGTGTCTTCCTCTTTCATCCACCTCCCTGAAATAGTGATTCCACACCTTCACAGGTGCAGCCAAAGATCGTTCACCTCCAGGTGACTCCAGCACTGTCACTGCAGGGCCAGCAGGGAGGCAGACGCCTAAAACTGTTGAAGTGATTTGAAGGATCATTGGTAAGCAAAGAAATCTGTACATCCAGTTGACTGTAAGCTGTACAGTAACCTGCCAGGAGCTGGACATATGTCATCACTGTGTCCACGCAAAGACAGAAACACCAGGACACACTTTTCTCCAATCAGTCCAACACACCTGAATGACTTCATCTGCCACCTGAAAACCACCACTTGCTATCTTTTTACTCTACCAACAGGGTTTCCTAAGACTGTTTCAGGATGTGTGTCCCCAGATATTTTACTGATTGTAAACACGTCCGCGTTTTCAGGAGTCTTCCCTCAGAGCCTGAAAACAGCCGTCATCAAGCCACTCCTGAAGAAGACCAGCTTAGACTCATCACTCATGAGCAGCTACAGGCCGATATCAAACCTCCCCTTTCTGAGCAAGATTAGAGGAAAAACAGTTTTTCAACAACTACACAATGTCTTGACACTAAATAAAATTAAAAGTCAGCTCTCAGCTTCAAAGAGCTCAGTTAGAAACCGACAACAAAGCCAGAAATCTGGGTGTAGTCGTGGACTCAGACCTGAACTTCAGTTGTCACTTTAAGACAGTCGTGAAGTCGGCCTATTATCACTGAAAGAACATCTGGAAGATTAAAGGACTGATGTCTCTGCAGGATCTGGAAAAACTTGTCCATGCATTTATCTTCAGTAGACTAGACTACTGTAACGCTGTCCTGACAGGTCTCCCTAAAAAGACCATCAGACAGCTGCAGTTAGTCCAGAACTTGCTGCTCCAGTCCTCACTAACACCAGGAAACTGGATCCTATAACTCCAGTCCTCACTAACACCAGGAAACTGGATCATATAACTCCAGTCCTCACTAACACCAGGAAACTGGATCATATAACTCCAGTCATCACTAACACTAGGAAACTGGATCATATAACTCCAGTCCTCACTAACACCAGGAAACTGGATCATATAACTCCTGTCCTCAGATCTTTACACTGGCTTCCTGCTGGTCAAAGAACTGACTTCAAAATCCTGCTGTTAGTTTACAAAGCACTGAATGGTTTAGGGCCAAAACATTCAGGATTTTCTGGTTGGTTCTGAACCCACCAGATCCCTCAGGTCATCAGGGTCAAGTCTACTTTCTGTTCCCAGAGTCAGAACTGAACACGGAGAGGCAGCGTTCAGATTTTATGCTCCTCACGTGGAACAAACTCCCAGAAATCTCCAGGTCTGCTGAAACTCTCAGCAGTTTTAAATCAGGGTTAAAACCTTTTCTATTTGCCACAATTCATCAAAACAAACTTTTATTTTTTATTTTATTCTTTTTTTAATCAAAAACAAGTGTTGATGAACTTTTTGCATTTTATCCTATCTTATTTGAGGGTTTTAATATTTTATTTTATTTTACTTTATTCTATTTCATTATTTTATGTACTCTTTAATGTTTTTGTAATGCCTTAAAAGTTTTATGTAGAGGACGTTGAATTGTCTTGTACACAAAATGTGCTCTACAAATAAACGTGCCTTGGCTAACCTGCTGTAACTGGTGTTTGGAGCTTTTATGTACAACTCAGGTTCAGAGAGGCTCGAACCCTGAAAGAAGCTGCCAAACGCCATCGTCAGGATGTAAAAAATACATTTTTTTTACCCTAAAAAGGACCTTAAAAATCCTAAGGACCTTAGGATTTTCAATGCAAAACTTTATGTCCGATTTTTTTACCATCAACATTTTTAATGTCAAATATCATAAATTATCATAATTATCATAAATTAAAAACAAAAAAAATAACTTTAACTTTTTGTCATAAAGTCATGACCTTTACAGAATCACATTTGTTGTTTTCAAAAAATCTGATTTTTGTTGCAAGATCAGAACTTTTTAATACATCCATCCATCATCCATTCAACCCAAACGCTAGCCTTTCACAATCTGTGAGAAACCTGGGCGTGATTTTTGACTCTGAGCTCAGTTTTATTCCACACATCAAAAACGTAACAAAGGTGGTTTCTACCACCTGAAGAACATATCCAGAGTCTGTTTATCTCTCGGGCCGGTACTGAGGTGCTGATGCTGTTATCTCCAGTCTCCTGGACTCCTGTAATGTCCTGATCTCTGGTCTTCACAAAAAGAGCATCCATGCTCTGCAAATGTTACAGAAGTCAGCCGCTCGCGTGCTGACGAGGACCAGAGGGCGGGAACACATTACGCCAGTTTTATAGTTGTTGCATTGGCTCCCTGTCTGCTTCAGGATCGATTTTAAGTTACTTTTACATGTTTTTAAATGTTTTAACCGTCCTGGGCCCTCTTATCTATCTGATCTACTTTTACCATATCAACCCTCATGGACCCTGAGGTCCTCCGGACTTTAACCATCCACTAGTTAGATTAAAAGCACACGGGGAAGTGGCGTTTAGTTCCTCTGGTCCCCGACTGTGGACCAGCCTGCTGCAGAGCCTCAGAGACTGTTGATGTTTATAAAAAGCAGCTCAAGATTTAGTCTGGCTTTTAACTGATTACTCTGCTACTATTTTGGCATCTTCTACTTTATTCTATTTTTTATTCTATTTATTGATTCATCTTTTTAATTTGACTTTTACCTGATTTCTTTTACTCCTTTTATTTTACTGTTCTTAATCTGTAATGATTTTGAAATGAAAAATACTTTATTTATCCCATAAAGGGAAATTCAATGTAGTATGGGCAACTCTCTCTCTCTTTTTTTTTTTTTTTTTTTTTTATAAAAACAGACATAAATAATAATAATAATATAATAACAGGTGTTAAGTCTTGTTGTGGAGGCTGATGGCTGCTGGCAGGAATGATCTTCTGTATCTTTCCGTCTTGCAACGGACCTGCAGAAGCCTCTCACTGAACACACTCTGTTGTTTGATCACTGTGTCGTGGAGAGATGAAGAGTCCTCCATCATCTTCATCAGCTTGTGCAGCTTTCTTTTTTGTACAATCAGCTCCAGCGGCTCCAGAGTTCCACCCAGCACAGATCCAGCTTTCCTGATCAGTTTGTTGATTCTCTTCAGGTCTCTGGTTCTGGTTCTGGTTCTGGTTCTGGTTCTGGTTCTGGTGCTGCTGCCCCAGCAGATGGCTGCAAAGCTGATTGCACTTTCAACAGCAGACCTATAGAAGATGTGCAACATCTTGGTGCAGACATTAAAAGATCTCAACTTTCTTAAAAAGTAGAGTCTGCTCTGACCTTTCTTGTAGATGTATTCTGTGTTGCATTTCCACTCCAGTCTGTTGTCAAGCTGAACTCCAAGGTACTTGTATTCCTCCACCACCTCCACCTCCTTTCCCAGGATGGAAACACTGCTGTGTTGATTCTTGCTCCTCCTGAAGTCGACAATCATCTCCTTAGTTTTGCTGGTATTTAATACGAGATGATTGTTACTACACCATTTCACAAACTGACAGATCAGTTCTCTGTACTCTGCTTCCTGTCCGTTGCTGATACACCCAACAACTGCAGAGTCATCAGAGTATTTCTGCAGATGACAGGACTCAGAGTTGGACTGGAAGTCAGAGGTGTAGAGCGTGAAGAGAAATGGTGAGAGAACAGTTCCTTGTGGTGCTCCAATGCTGCTGACCTCCATCTCAGATACACAACCTTTCAGTCTCAAAAACTGTGGTCTGTTTGTGAGGTCGTCATAAATCCAGGAGGTTGTGGAGGAATCCACCTGGAACTGATGGAGCTTCTCACATAACAACGCAGGCTGAATTGTATTAAAAGCACTTGAGAAATCAAAGAACATGACCCTCAAAGTGCTGCCTGATTGGTCCAGATGAGAGTGGGCTCTGTGAAGCAGGTAGATGATGGCGTCTTCAACCCCAAGCCCATTACGATATGCAAACTGTAATGGGTCCTGAAAGCTTTTAATGATTTAATTTATTTTGAGTCTTTGTGCATTTTATTACCATGAAATCTTTAATTTTATTTTTTAACCCATAGCTTTTACATCTCCAAATTTTCCCATTTTTATACATTTTATCATTACTGTATCTATTGTCTGTTTTTATCCTGTTTTACTGTCTTTTAATCTTTTAGTTTTAACTCCAGTGTTTCCTCATGGGGGCCCGCCACACTGGGAGTTGTCTGGTCTGCAGGGACGTGGTCTTGGAGATCTCTCGGACCTGGAGGACTGGAGGACTCTGTACATGTGTAGGTCTACCCTGGTCTATCTGGGTTGAGGTGGTTTCTGTGTCGGCGCCCCCTGTGGGAGGCTGTGGTGCCTCCCACAGGGGGCGCTGCCACAGAGACCACCTCAACCCAGATAGACCAGGGTAGACCTACACATTGTGGAGAGTCCTGTGGGGGTGCGTGTGTTCTTGATGTGTGTGCATGTAGTTATATGTGTGTGGGGGTGAGAGGGACGGGCTTTTATTATTTGTTGTGTTCCTGTTTTATGTTTTATTTTATCTTGTGAAGCACTTTGTGTTGGATTTTATATGTATGAAAAGTGCTACATAAATATTCAGTTTTGATTGATTGGTTGATTGATTGATCATCCATCCATCCATCATCCATCCATTAGCCATTCACCATCCATCTATTATCCATCTATCCGATATATATTCATCATCCATTCATTTATTCATTCATTTATCCATTATCCATTCATCATCCATCTATTTATTTATCATCCATCCATTCATTCATCATCTATCCATTTATCCATAATCCATCCATTACCCATTCACCATCCATCTATAATCCATCCATTTATCCATCATCCATTCATCCTCCATCCATTTATCCATAATCCATTCATTCTCCATCCATTTATCCATAATCCATTCATCATCCATCTATTTATTTATCATCCATCCATTCATTCATCATCTATCCATTTATCCATAATCCATCCATTACCCATTCACCATCCATCTATAATCCATCCATTTATCCATCATCCATTCATCCTCCTTCCATTTATCCATAATCCATTCATTCTCCATCCATTTATCCATAATCCATTCATCATCCATCTATTTATTTATCATCCATCCATTCATTCATCATCCATCCATCATCCATCCATTTATCCATAATCCATTCATCATCCATCCAATTAACCATCATCCATCCATTAGCCATTCACCATCTATCTATTATCCATCCATTTATCCATCATCCATTTGTCCTCCATCCATTTATCCATAATCCATTCATCATCCATCTATTTATTTATCATCCATCCATTCATTCATCATTCATTCATTCATCATCCATCCATCATCCATCATCCATCAATTTATCCATCATCCATCCATTAATTCATCATCCATCCATTAGCCATTCACCATCCATTCATCATCCATCATCCATTCATCATCCATCCATTTATCCATAATCCATTCATCATCCATCCATCATCCATCCATTAGCCATTCACCACCCATCTATTATCCATCCATTTATCCATCATCCATCCATCATCCATCCATTCATTCATCATCCATCCATCATCCATCCATTCATTCATCATCCATCCATCATCCATCCATTCATTCATCATCCATTCATCATCCATCCATTCATTTATAATCCATCCATTATCCATTCACCATCCATCTATTATCCATCCATTTATCCATCATCCATTCATCATCCACCCATTTATCCATCATCCATCCATTTATCCATCATCCATCCATCATCCATACATTCATTCATCATCCATCCATCATCCATCCATTCATTCATCATCCATTCATCATCCATCCATTCATTCATAATCCATCCATTATCCATTCACCATCCATCTATTATCTATCCATTTATCCATCATCCATCCATCCATCCATCATCCATCCATCCATCATGCATCCAGCTTCTCCTCTGGAGGAGCTATGTGATGGCTGGGTTTCTCAGTCAAAGAACTTTTGAACTCTGTCGTAGCAGTGAAGCCTGTGGGTGTTGGCCTGCAGGTCTCTTATTCCTCTACTTTTTCGTGACCGCCGCTCACGTTAGCCGCGGACCTCTGGCAGCTTCCAGCCTCACGGTTGACTGGCGGGCTGAACCCACCACACCGCTGGGCTCTAATCCTGTTAAGGAGGAAAGAGACAATTACTGTGCTTCGCCATGGTTCAGCGCTCAGATCCGCTCCCGCAGAGCTCTCAGAGCAAAAACACCCGGCTATATGAGCCGAGTGGCCGCAGCACAAAAACATGCGCTCTTTTAACCTCTACATGTGCCGTCCATGTGCCACTGTTACATAAACGTCTGTCCAGGGCTTAAATTCAGTATCTGTTAATAGACTTTGTACACTTATATCTGTAATGACATACTGAAGGAGTTATTGATGTATACTTTTATGTTTAGGATATGATGCCAGTAATGGCGGTTTGATCATGATTAGATTATTCCATTAAACAAAATGCCATTCAGTGTACTTTTGTACTGAAATTTCTGCTCTAAAAGTGAGATTAATGGGATAGTGAGTCCATATCAGACATTAACATTGTGAAGTCTGAGATTGAAAGTGATGTCTATGTCTCTCCTCATTTCCAGCAGTTCTAAATGCAGCCGGAGGCTGGACGAGATTTAGTTCACACCTATGAGGAGTTCATAACTGCTGACGTTGCTATAAACACCAAAACTTACGTCATTTCACTCTGCGAACAGTTCATGAATGAGGCCCACTGTGGGCCATTCAGGGGAAAACGAGGAGGCTGAGACTGTCACTGGACCGACCTCCTCAACAGTCCGGTCTCCACTCATGGCGACGAAGCCGGCTGGGTGTAAACTACCGCTCCAAACCACCTGGTGATGGTAGTGCACTGCTTTCGCTGCTTGTCAACCACCAATAAATAAATGAAGAATATGTTGGCAAGAAACAAGAAAAGAAAGACGAAAAACTAACTGAAATTGAGGAGATAAACTTTGGAGGAGATGAGATGGGTGCCGTCTCTGTCTGTATAATGTTTAATGGCGCCAAATGACAAGCGACGACTCAAAGGGGATGTTAGAAAGCTGAACACCATCATCTCCTGTCTACGGCGTAACCAATCACTGCCAAGTCATCACCTCATCCAGCAGATTTGCTCCGAGTACTGACCTCAATGACGGGTAGAGTTTCGGCTGCGTAGAAGAAATATTTTCCCAGTTACGGGGGCAACACTTTAGGATCCCTGCCAGTGGGACCACACCTGAGCTCCGACATCAGAACATAAGAACATGAGCTGGGGGGGTTTCGAGTTAGAACAGAATATGAGCTTATGGCAACGTGGCAACGAATATTAATGATGGGACTGCAGCAAAAAAACTTTAAAAATTTTAACCCTGAGACACAAACATGTCGTTTTACTTCAGAGATAGTGAAGATAGAGTCTCTAAGGTCCTAAAGGGTCCAAAGTGCCACAGCTTCATGTTCAAATGTAAATTCTGAGCAGTTTGCATCTTTATTCCCCTTCGTCTCTGTGACCAGTTCAACTACAACCCTAACCCCAACCCCACCCCTAACCCTACCCCCAATCCTAACTCCAACCCTAACCCCAACCCTAACTCCAACCCTAACCCCAACCCTAACTCCAACCCCAACCCCAACCCTAACTCCAACCCTAACTCCAACCCTAACCCTAACCCCAACCCCAACCCTAACCCCAACCCTAACCCTAACTTGTGTGTATTCAAAGGAGAAGTCACCCTGACTCTTTCTGTGCAGATCACAAATAGCTGTGAATGGAAACATTAAAAAACAGGGTGGAGCTTCAAGACACAAATGAGTCTAATCACCAGTTGTCACAACTCCAAGTTTGGTTTCAAAAGCTGCGTGTTGCTGCATCAATCTCACTGATCACCTCGCCTCAGCTTCAAAGATCTCCGTCTGTCTGGAGGTGTTTTCAAGGCTGCTTCATCCAGGCATGCAGGGCGTAGACTCCACTTCCGAACGTCTCTCTAAGGAAAAGAACAGGAAAAAAGAAGCTGCTGAGAGTCTGTTTGTTTTCAGCAGCGCTGGAGCGTAGTCGGGGGGGGGGGGTGGCTGGCCTCTGTAATTTACTGTTTTCAGTGATTCCCAGCTGCTTTTCAGTTCATTATCCTGCTGTCAACTTAACTGTCTTAATTTTCAGATGCTTTGATTTTTCATCACTTTTCGCTCCATTACAGCAGAGACTTGAGGAAGACGCTGTCTCAAACAGACACGCCCAGCCATCCACAACATATTCAAATAAATAAGAAATAAAATAAACAATCTGAAAAAAGAGAAGTTGAGCACATGAAAAAATAAACGGATAAAATAAAAAAAAGAAAATATAAAAATTTAAATAAAGTAATAAATGAATACAAATAATTAAAACATAGCATAATTAAATTAGAATAACTATTATATTGTATATCCCGTGACCCTAATTCGGATTAAACGGGTTTAGATAATGGATGAATTTTATCGTATAATTATTATAAAATGTACATATATAAAACATAAATAAGTGATTAAAAAATAATGATGATAAATTAATGGGCCCCCCGGTGGTGCAGTGGTTTGGGCAGCCAGTCCCATATACACACTCAACACAGCGGTTGTGGGTTCGACTCCCGGCCTGTTTGACCCTTTGCATGTCCTCCCCCTTCTGTCTCTGCCCCCTTTCTGTCTATCTTCACTGTCAATAAAGGTTACTGCCAAAATAAATCTTCAAAAAAAAAAAGGTTCCTGGTTTGAACCTCGGCAGGTCTGTCTGTGTGGAGTTTGCAGGTTCTCCTGGTGCTAGCGTAGGTTTCCTCCGGGTTCTCCAGCTTCCTCCCACAGTCCAAAGACCTGCATGTCAGGTTGATTGGTGGTTCTAGATTAACTGGAGGAGTGAGTGTGAGTGGTTGTTTGTCTGCATGTGGCCCTGCGATGGACTGGCGACCTGTCCAGGTGGAGACCTGTCCAGGTGGACCCCTGCCTTTCGCCTGGAAAATTCATTCATTTTCGTGGTAAAATCAAGACTCTTAAAAATTGCAACTTTTTGACATCAGATTACTGCTTTTGAAAAACGTCTGGTTAACAGTTGCTCTGCTGACACGTGTCCTGTTGGAGGTGTAAGGGGGAGGGGCTTGAGCACCACCTGGAGTCCACCTGTGCAGGTGGGTTAGGGTTCAGTCAGACGCACCTGTAAATGTCTTGATTTGCCTCAGTGGTGAGACTGAGAGGACGACGCTGGACAAACATCAGGACGTCCAGCTCTGCTCTGGGACGTCTCCTGGACCTGGACTGAAGGGTGCTGGCTTCTATCCTGGACCATTGGTCTCACCCCCTGTAGAAGACCCTGTCTGGACCAGAACTGGACCAGAAAGCCTCAGACACAGACTGGCCCACCTTCGGTGTGTGAGACAGATTTCAAAGATCTGTCTTCCCTGCTGCAGAGAAACCCATCAGCTCTGTCCACCAGACTGCTCTTTCACCCATTCACATCACTCTTTCCATCAATTATTCCAGCTGAACTCAGACCACCTCTTCTCTGGAGTCCCGGTATTATTGTTATGGACTGCACCATAACAATAACCCTAACCCTAACTGCTTTAAGACAGAAAAAAAAATGAAATGCACCGAGTAGAAAGACGAGCACGATTTCCTGCTTGGAAGTGACCAGAATGAGCTTCCTTGTTAGAACAACTTGTAATGCAAAAGGAACAATCTCACATTTCAGTTTGATACTTTTTCACATGATTATACATCATTTATGGACATCTGTGGTTTGATTTCTCTGCATGTGTGGACTGACCGGGTTATTGCCAACATCTGGTGAAGGTTTTACCTCAATAGCACGTTCAGAAGTACATTGACTGAGGACAAAACTCATTTTACCTGCCGTGAGATGAACGTCTGCACAGTAATGTGACAAAGATGCAAAATGGCTATCAAAAGACAGGTCATGCAAAGTTGAAGTTAAATGAGACTGGTCTGTGCTGAAAACCAGTCTGTTCTGGTGAGGAACATGTCAAACACAACATGTTAGATTAAATTTCTCTGTAATTTTCACTTAATTACTGTTGTTTAATGTTTAATGTTGTGTGTGTGTGTGTGAGTGTGAGAGTGTGTGTGAGTGTGTGAGTGTGTGTGCGTGTGTGTGTGTGTGTGTGTGTAAGTGTGTGAGTGGGTGTGTGTGTGTGTGTGTGTGTGTGTAAGTGGTGTGTGTGTGTGTGTGTGTGTAAGTGTGTGTGTGTGTGTGTGTGTGGTGTGTGTGTGTGTGTGTGTGTGTGTGTGTGAGTGAGTGTGAGGGTGTGTGTGTGACACCAGGAGGGGTAATGGCACCCTGGTGCCCATTGTTACAATGATTGACAGCTGTAGGAACCCAGCTGGTGATAAAGGGCCAACTGTGGGAGACCAGCCCCCCCATTTCTGTCTGGACCTCTGTAGACTGACAGGCTGTCAATCAAAACTTAGTTTCAGGAATCGGTTTGATTCAGACGTTAAAGTTTAATAGATGGCGCTGTTTCTCTCTCTCTCACTGCCAGTTTGTCTGCTGAGCTGCACGATGCTAAATAAGTTAGCAGTTACTTGTCATATTTCTCGTTCAGAGTGTGCGGGTCGTCCCCCAGCGGTCCATTAATCATCCTGAATGACAGGCCGGCCCGTGATGAAAGCTGCCTTTCACGCCTTCAAACTGAGGCGGTCAAAGTGAATCCTGTTCGTTTTACCTTCTACCCCGTCTATCTTCTCCTCTTTCTCTGCTCTCTTTCTTTCTTCCAGGGATTTTGTTTTCTCAGGCTCAACCCCCCCACCCCTCCTTCACCACCACAAGAAGAAAAGGAGCGAGAGAAAGACAGAAGCTCAGGGGGAAGGAGGAATGCATTGACAGCGTACGATTGACCCCTTCGCTGCATCCATGGTGCCTTTCAGGGGCTGCATGTGTCAGCAGAGCTGATGCGAAAGAAACGAAACTCCACCCATCGCCGGAGAGGCCGAAGAAACCGCAACTCTGCTTGTTTTTCTTTTTCTCACCTGAACCCAGACGTGACCCGGTCGCCTGTCTGTTGAGTGAGTCCTGTGACCTGATCAAACTTGTTAAAAACCCCCCAACAAAGCCCTCAGTGGGAAAGTGCTCTTTGTAGTCTTGGCTGTGCTGATGTGCGAGTTTCTTTGTTTTTATTCCTGTTGGGAGAATGTGGATTTTAAATTTACAGTAAGACACGTTTGTGCTTCCTGGAGAGAGTGATTCTACTTGAACTGCAGGAAATTAAAACTAAAATAAATGAATAAATCACACCAACATGAACTAAAAACAGACAGATAAGTTCAGTATAGTATTATAAATGGCCTCCCCGTGGGTCCACCACCTGTAAGGGGGGGGGGGGGCTGCTGACCCCCGGCTGACTAAACTGGCTACTGGGACATGAACGTCACCTCTCTGGTGGGAGGAGCCTGAGCTGGCTCTGAGGTTGAGAGGTACCAGCTGGATATAGTCGGGTTCACCTCAACACTCTGGAACCAGTCTCCTCCAAAGAGACTGGACCTGATTCTACTCTGGAGTTGTCCAGGGTGAGAGGTGACGGCTGGTGGGGTCTTATAGCCCCCCAGCTTGGAGCCTGTACGTTGGGGTTTTCTCCAGTAGATGAAGGTAGCTTCCCTGCTCCTTCAGGTCGGGGGGGGGGGGGGGGGCTCTGACTGTCATCTGTGTTTATGAATGACAGTTCAGAGTACCCAGCCTTCTGGAGTCCTTGGCGGGGCTGCTGGAAAGTCCCCCTAATGGGGACTCCTTTATCCTGCTGGGGGACTTCAGTGATCACGTGGTCAATGACAGTGGTACCTGGAGGGGGGGGTGTGGTTGGGAGGAACGGCCTCTCTGATCTGAACCAGAGTGGTGTTTAGTTGTTGGACTTCTGTGCTCATCACAGTTTGTCCAGAACAAACACCAGGTT
Source organism: Hirundichthys speculiger (assembly GCA_018398805.1). Classification (NCBI taxonomy): domain Eukaryota; kingdom Metazoa; phylum Chordata; class Actinopteri; order Beloniformes; family Exocoetidae; genus Hirundichthys; species Hirundichthys speculiger. Next base: position 165,869 of record JAGFBZ010002419.1, on the reverse strand, counting down.
CAAACATCAGAGTCCATAAATGCAGGTGGCATCTTGACTGTAGATCGATGATCGACTTCATAGTCGTATCATCTGATCTTCAGCTGATGTTCTGGACTCTCTGGTGAAGAGAAGAGCTGAGCCGTCAGCTGATCACTACCTGGTGGTGGGTTGGATCAGATGATCTCTACCTGGTGGTGGGTTGGATCAGATGGAGGGAGGGTGCAGGTCAGACCTGGTAGGACCAAACGTGGAGTGAGGGTTTGCTGGGAACGAAAGATCTTCAACTCACACCTCCATCAGAGCTTCAATCACATCCTGAGGGAGGTGGAGGACATTGAGTCTGAATGGTCCATGTTCTACACCTCCATTGTTGAGGCAGCTGATTGAAGCTGTGGTCGTAAGGTCATCGGTTCCTCGAACTCAGTGGTGGACACCTCAGGTAAGAGAGGTCGTCAGACTGAAGAAGGAGTCCTACCAGGCTTGGTTAGCTTGGTTAGCTTGTGGGACTCTTAAATCACAGACAGGTATTGGTGGGCGGCAGCCTTGGTGGTCTCTGAGGAGAAAACTCAGGTGTGGGAGGAGTTTGGTAAGACCATGGAGAAAGACTTTTGATCGGCTCCAAGGAGATTCTGGTAAACCGTCAGACGGCTCAGGAGGGAAAGCAGTGCTTCACCAACACTGTGTATAGTGGGGGGGTGGGGGTCTGCTGACCTCGATTTGAGATGTTGTTCGGCGGTGGAAGGAATACTTTGAGGACCTTCTCAATCCCAGCAACATGTCCTCCATAGAGGATGCTGAGTCTGTGGACTTAAGCCTGATTTATACTCAAACGTCATGCCACCCCACCCTACACAGAGACTACGCAGACACTCCAGTGCGCCTACCCAAAATTGTAGGTCGACGCAGAGAGTGTTGCAGAGAGGAGAGAAAGGAAGCCTATGATTGGTCAATTCTACATCCACATAGAAAAGAGCAGGTCATTGAAGAAATGAGGAAGTACCCACATCTGTACGATTCTGGTTCTCCACACCACAAAGACAGTACATATTCTAGTAATTCAATTCAATTTTATTTTATTTATATAGCGTCTGTTACAATGACAATTGTCTCTAGGCGCTTTACAGAGACCCAGAGCATGACCCCCGAGCAAATATCATCAACTAAGATTATATCATTAAATCCAATCAATGATAATGGCAGGTAAAAAAACTCCCATGTAGGGAGAAAAAAAACCTTTATACCATGGAATTCAGTTGTTGGTTCACCATTCATGGAGGGAGATAGCGAAGAATGTGGGTCTGGATACGGCCGAGACGGTGAGGAAGTGGAAAAATGCAAGAGATATGTTTAGTAAGTTTAGCTAGTCCGTGATCATCCCTCTTGCGTTGTGGCTTGGAATAACATAGCGGAGACCACGCTAGTATAAATCAAAAGTGACGGCGGCATCTCTGCGACAAGCTGACGGCGACACATTGCCGCGAGAGTATACACAGCCCTTTAGAGGTGGACTGGTCCATTACTGGAGCTGAGGACTTAGAGGTGGACTGGTCCATTACTGGAGCTGAGGACTTAGAGGTGGACTGGTCCATTACTGGAGCTGAGGACTTAGAGGTGGACTGGTCCATTACTGGAGCTGAGGACTTAGAGGTGGACTGGTCCATTACTGGAGCTGAGGACTTAGAGGTGGACTGGTCCATTACTGGAGCTGAGGACTTAGAGGTGGACTGGTCCATTACTGGAGCTGAGGACTTAGAGGTGGACTGGTCCATTACTGGAGCTGAGGACTGAGGTAGTTCAGAAGCTGCACGGTGGCAGGACTCCAGGGGTGGAGGAGATCCACCCCGAGTTCCTGAAGGTTCTGGATGTTGTAGGACTGTCCTGGTTGACACGTCTCTGCAACATCACATGGACATCAGGGTCAGTACCTCTGGACTGGCAGACCGGGATGGTGGTTCCCCTTTTCAAGAAGGAGGACTGGAGGGTGTGTTCCAGTTCTAGGAGATCCAGACTCCTCAGCCTCCCTGGTCAGGTCTAGACCCTGGTCAGGTCTATGCAGGTCTGCTGGAGAACAGAGTCCAAGTGATTGTCGAATCACAGATTCAGAAGGAACAATGTGGGTTCAGTCCTAGTCCTGGACCAGCTCTAGACCCTCACTAGGGTCCTGGAGGGATCATGGAAATTTACCCAACCAGTCCATATGTGTTTTGTGGACTTGGAGAAGACATTTGACCGTGTCCCCCTGGGGTCCTGTGGGGGGCCCTCCAGGAGTCTGGGGTACTGGACCCATTGTTACGGGCTGTCCAGTCCCTGAACAAACGGAGTGAGAGTCTGGTCCACATTGATGGTTGTAGTCAGACTGTTTTCCAGTGAAAGCTGGACTCCATCAGGGCTGATCTTTGTCTCTGATTCTGTTCATCACGTTGATGGACTGAATTTCTAGGAGCAGCTGAGGAGCAGAGGGGTTCCAGTTCAGTGGTGTCAGGATTTCATATCTGCTGCTGGAGGAGGACCTGGTCCTGTTGGGTCCATCAGGTGGAGATCTTCAGCTCTCACTGGTTCACAGCAGGGATGAGAACCAGCACCTCCAGATCTGAGACCATGGTCCTCAGTCTGAAAAGGGTAGAAGGTCTTCTCCAGGTTGGGAGTGAGGTTCTGCCTCCAGTGGAGGAGTTTCAATATCTCTGGGTCTGGTTCACCAGTGATGGGAGAAAGGAGCAGGAGATCTCCAGATGGATTGGTGCAGCATCTGCTGTGGTGGTGACTCTGGACCGGTCTGTTGTGGTGAAGAGAGAGCTGAGCCAAAAGGCAAGGCTCTCTGTTTACGGTCGATCTTTGTTCCAACCCTCACCTATGATCATGAACTGTGGGTAGTGACCGAAAGAATGAGATCGCGGATACCAGCAGCTGAAATGAGTTTCCTCCAGGGTGGCTGGACTCTCCCTTAGAGATAGGAGAAATTCAGTCATTCGGGGGAGACTCAGAGTAGAGCTGCTGCTCCTTCACATGGAGAGGAGCCAGTTGAGGTGGTTCATCTGGTTAGGATGACTGGACGCCTCCCTGGAGAGGTGTTTCAGGCATGTCCAACTGGGAGAAGACCATGGGGCAGACCAGGACACGCTGGAGAGATGATCTCTCTCGGCTGGTCTGGGAGCTCCTCGGGGTTCTCCTAGAGGAACTTGTGGAAGCGACTGGGGGAAGGGAGGTCTGGGCCACCAGTGAAGCATGGTGGAGGTAGTATGGTGCCGTGATGCTACTTCTTTTCCACTGGACCAGGAACACCAGTCAACATAGATGGAAAAACTAATAAGTCCGAGCACCAGGACATTTTAGCGACCAAAGCACAGAAGAAAAATTAACAAAGATATGGTGGTTCCAGAAAGGGTTAGTTGGGAGGGGTGTTCAAATTTATACCATTGAGCTGCGGTAGGTTGTCTTTTAATTTAAAATATTTCCAATAAACACAGGAAGAGGAGATCCTGCCCACTCATCTTCTCCTGTACATCTTCACTCCTCCTTTTTTATGAAACCATTACTACAATCACATGCTGACTCACCGGCTCCTAAGAACATTATCTTTCACTAAGTTGCCCCTTCAGCAACTTTGTTTTGAATGTGTTGCACTTCTGAAATGTAATGGCACTGATGAAGACAAAAAACACACCAATTTGGTTTCATACTGTCTACGAAGAAATAAAAGTCCAGGTAACATTAAGTATAAATGCATAACATTTTATTTGCACTTTTCCACATCATGGCAACATCTTTCTGCCTTTAAAAATCCCTCAGTTTGAGATGACACAAATGTACCTTTTAAAGACATCAGTTACCATCTTTGCACAAATGTAAAGGTCCAGAAAACCAGCAGGCTCTGGAGAAACGTTGTCAAGGCTGTGTCAGTGTTTGGCCAGCTGATATCTTGAACTGGTGGATTTAAAAGTGCCGGTGGGTGGAGCAGGAGGGCGCTGCCTGTTGATGCTGATCAGGCTGGAAGGAAGACACAACTTGTGTTTGACGGCAGCAGAATCCATTGAGCAGGAGGTCAGAGGTTCCTCAGGAGGATGGGAGCAGTTCTCTCTTGGTCTGACTTCTGACCTGTGTCTCCTCAGACAGCCGACCCCACGCTGGAGGTCTGAGCAAACAAATGTGGCCTATCAGCGCTGCTGTTGCCTGGAGATGTGAGCTTGAAGGATGTAAAGAACCTGATGATGGCAGGTTTTCTTTGTTTAGATCTGCTGAGTTCTGCTCTCTTCATCCTCAGATGTGGATTTCTCTCTGCACTCAGCCAGTCCTCTGGTTTCTTGATGCAGCATCCTTTGTCCTGCAAATCACCATCTTATTCTTTTGTTTCTTGGCACTTATCCCTCTTTTTACTTCTGCCACACTGACCACTAATCAGTTTAAGCAAGCACGTCTGTGCATGTGTGAGTGATTTCCTACTACTGTATCTAATGCCTTTTATAATTTTGTCTGACAGATGATTCATCAAGCCCATTCCTAATCACATTACAGTGGAGCCAAGCCAGAGGTGATGCAGAGCAGAGACTCCTTCCAAATGTTTGATTTAATGGAGGCTTTTATCCCAACACCTTACAGTCCCATGAGCACCGCAAATCCCATGAAGCTGTTGTTCTGTCCCCATTACGCCGGAGCATCTGCACATCTGCAATTTGACATTTTTTTGACATTCATGTCCCATAAACCTGGATCTATGGCAGATGTTAGCAGAGCAGAAAAGGCTGATGGGAATCGAACTGCACGTAAATGAATAATACTTCATCTCCAAAGGAAAATTGTATCGCTGCAGTTGTATCACTGCAGTATGCATTTACAATAAACAGGGTGGCAAAAACTTTTTGAAAGTTGGAAGTGTTGCAGAGAGAGAGCCGTGAATGTACTGTGGCATTGTTTGTTGCCTGGCAACAGCTGGGCTGATGATGTCACATGGAGCATTGGTCGGTAAAACAGGTGAAGTCTCTCAGCAGACCAGAACCAAACCTGTCTGGAGGGTCCAAAGTGTCAATGTGCAGGGACTCGGCGAGGAACTGCAGCTCTCTATACTTTCACATTCGTCTCAACCCAGAAGATAGTTGTTGGCCCTTTGTGGTGAGTTTTATAATGTTCATTGTTCTAACTAATGAATGATAAAGTCAAAATGTAATTTTGGTCTATATTTTTCAATCAATTTCTGACTTCAAACCAACCAAACCCATCGGCTACTGTCTGTCACTGCCTTCTGTGTGAGATCTTCATACATCTTACTAGTTTCTGAGCAAAAGTTCAGTGGCCGTCATACTTTTCTGAGGTGGAGGTTGTGCTTTCTAAGTCCAAAAATAAAAAATCCACTTTTGGATTGCCCAGACCTTAACCCCATAGAGATGCTGCATAAAGACCCCAGAGAGCCATTAACACAGACGTCCTACAAATGCGTCAGAGCTGAAGCAGCTCTGGAGAGAGAAGAAGGACCCAGAAGTCCTGCTGAAGGTTAGGGTTAGGGTTAGGGTTAGGGGGTTAGGGTTAGGCTCTGTCCCAGAGATGCCAGAGGAGCTCCAACCAGCTGATAACTTTCAGAGTTTGTTTACTTTTTCCACTAGCGCTGGGAATATTTAATGAGTGTGATCAGTAAATACCGTAGAAGTGATAGGTTTGTGTGTTTTGAACTTAACCACTTTGGGTTTGTGTGTTAATTGTGACTTAGATGAAGATCAGATCACATTTAATGGAAACTTGCAGAAAACCAGTTAATTTCTGAGGGTTCACAAACTTTTTCTTGCTACCAACACACATGGACAGCACGTGCACACATGCAGACAGGCAGACTTCTGTGCCATTCATCATTTCAGGCCAGTTTTCTGGTAAATGAAGAGTCCCTGAGGATTTTTACTTTCTCATTAAATCAGCTTTTCTTCTGCTGGCAAAACTTCCTTCCTCGTCTCCTTTCATAGTGATGCTGACCCTCCCTCAGCTAGCAGGGGTGGGCGCACACACATGTGCACCCGTGCGCGCTCACACTCGCACTCAGGCTGTCTCCAACACAATTACCATGCAGGAGATGGGGGGGGGGGGGGGCAGCTCCCGGGTCTGCTGCTCTTTCATTGTTCTCTCTGTTTCCCTGCAGCTCATCTCATCTGTTTGTGTCAGTCTGAGCCAGAACGGTGCTTTGTCCTACCTGACACCAGCTCATACAGTTAATCCAACTATCCAATTAATGTATTGATAACACATCAGGCTGCTCTTGGAGGAGGCTGTTTGGGGATTAAATCTCTGACATAGAGGAGGTTTTGTCCATCATCAGAGCCACAGAACTTCTACTTCTCGTGTTTGATTTCCTGCCTTCTGCCTTTTGGAGTTTGTCGTGTTCTGTTTTAGATCTTCACTAATCCAGAAAAGATCAAGACCAAAGCAAAAGAACCTACCTTAGTTAAAAAAAAAAAAAACTGTAAAACTGTTCACAAATGTAAGCCAAAGCAGAATGCAGTGATTTGCAACAGTCCTGGATCTTCTCTGATAAATATTTTGTTTCGTGATGCTCCAAATGTTTTCGGCTGGTGACTGGTCTGGATTACTGGCAGGCCATTTCAAGACCTTTGTTGTGGGTCATTGTCATTGCAGGAAGCATCCATGATTTTACAGCACATGACCCCACCAAACAGTCCCTGAAAGCAGCGAGTGGTCCGACGGTCCAGTAGCAGAGGAGACAGCAACAAATAATGTTTCCATGGTGGTCTTTGAGTCCTCGTCAGCATTTCTCTCCCTCTGAACGTGGTGAGTGGAGTTGATGCCAAGGAGCTCAGTTTAGTTTTGGTCTCATCTGACCACATATTGGATTGAAGACCTCGGAACATCCAAGAGTGATCTTCGGCCTTGTCTCTTGTGCACAGAGACTTCTCGATCTGTTCACGAGCTTGTGTACTGTAGCTGCGTCACTGTAATTCCACCACCAACAGCTAGAGGGCAGTATGGGGTCTTTTTTGCAGTGCTGTAGCTTTCAGTGCTGAGCTTCCTGTTGTTTACTTCCTGTATGTAGCTTTGGGCGTAGCAACGGAGCCAATAACCCCAACCCTATCTTCCTGCATGTCTTAGATGTTTCCCTGCTTCAGCGCACATGATTCAAAGGAATGGATTATTATCAGCTTGTTATCCAGGTCTGCAGAAGTCTCTTACAGTTTTTTTTGATTGCTTACACACTAAGATTAAAAGTGGTACACTATTAGCAAAATCTTACACTCAAGAAGCAAAACATCAGCCCATATTTACACAACTATAAGCAGATTGTCAACCTCACATTTGTTGCAAAACTCTACACACAGTGATTTGCAAAACACTAAACACACTAAATGTACCTTACACACAAAAATCTATCATGAAGTCACTTCCTTGCAATACCAAAGCACTGACTGTCAAATTAGTCACCGTCCAACTAATTGGTTCAACAGAGTCATCAGGTGTGCAAACACTAGTTTGCTTAATTGTAGACATACCAATCAGGTGTGTCTCACGATAAAAAGCTGCAGGTGAGTTCACTGGTCTTCAAGCAGAATGGAAAGAGCCAGAGAAGAAGACTAGGAGGAGGAGGAGGCCATGCTGGAGGTAGAGGTAGAGGAAGAGGTAGAGGAAGAGGATAACAAGAAGGTGCTCAAAGAGGACCGAATCTGACAAATGAGATCAGCGCAACACTGGTTGATCACGTTGTCAATCACGGCCTGATGCTGAGGGAGGCTGGACTGCCAGTAGAGCCAAATCTAAGCCGATATACACTGGCAAGTGTGATAAGAACATTTTGACTGGAAAATAGTATCGTAAAAATATCATCATATCAAAAACATCTGCATGGTTTCAGTAACTGCTTAAAGTACTGTATTCTATGCACTATCATCACTTCTGTTACCTTTTACTGTACTACTGTATTGTATACTGTTTTGTTTTCTATATAGGATTGAGGGTCGGGAACGACGGGGGGGGGGGGGGGGGGGGGGGGCTCCTTTGTTCACTGAACAGCAAGAGAGGGAGATAGTAAACATGGTTTTGGCCAACAATGCTATAACAATCAGCTCCAAGCTAACATTGTCAATAACCACACCATTTTCAACGATATCCATCGGGTCTCAACATCAACACTGGCACGCATCCTAAAAAAAAAACTTATTTAAATGAAGCAAATTTATCGAGTGCCTTTCAAGCGCAATTTCGAAAGGGTGAAACGACTGCGGCATGATTATGCAGAGGTATGTATTCACTTTAGCAGTGTGATCTTGCATACTGTCTCATAATCTTTTACTGTACTGTAATATGTTTACTAGATCTACACTGAACTACACAATTTTGCCACTGACACTTTTTCAGAGTTTGACAAATGGATGGAGAGAAGATCCAGCATGAGTTCATTTACGTAGATGAGGCTGGGTTCAACCTGACGAGATCACGAAGGAGGGGAAGAAACATCACTGGCCGCAGGGCTACAGTCAATGTCCCAGGGCAACGTGGGTAATATAACACTCTGATAGTCAATGTCACAGCGCAACGTGGGGCTAATATAACACTCTGTGCAGCCATTACACAGAATGAGTCCTCCACCGCCATGCCCATATAGGCCCTTACAACACAGCACTCATACTGACATTCTTGGACCAATTGCACAACATAACAGCAGTAAATCAAATCAATCTCATGCAATACATTGTTGTCTGGGACAATGTGTCTTTCCACTGCTCTGCTCTGGTTCAGAACTGGTTTCAGCAACATCCACATTTCACCATCCTATATCTTCCACTATACTCTCCATTCCTCAACCCTATAGACGAGATTTTCTCGGCATGGCGGTGGAAGGTGTATGATCTCCGTCTCCAGGCTGAGGTTCCCCTCATCCAAGCCCTGGAGGAAGCCTGAGACCAGATGGAGGTACCAGAAATGCAAGGATGGATTCATCATTCAAGATGTTTCTTTTCAAGGTGTCTTGCTAATGACAACATTGCCTGCGATGTTGATGAAATTCTCTGGCCAGATCCAGCTAGGACAAGCGACAATGTCTAGTTTGTTTGTTTGTTTGTTGTTTTTTTTTTTTACAGTAACTTACAATACATAAAGTGTTGTTTTGTTACAGTATTATGAATCTCCATGTCAACATTTTGAGCGTGTTGAGAAATAAATGAGTTTCTTCAGTCTGGAACATTGGTCGTGTGTAGTGTTTGGTGAATTTACATTATCCATTATAATTACATTACATTATATTTGTACTTTGTTGATAGTAGCCTAATCTAATCATAGGGAAGTAGAAGTGCTAAAAGTTTTTTAGGTTTATCACAGCAGAGTGTAACTCGTCCAAACAGAGTATAGTAATGTGAAACGTGTGTGTTTCATATGGTAACAAAGTGTGGTTTTTAAAAAGAAGTTTATAGTTTTACAAGAGGGTTTAATTTTGCAAAAGATCTGTAGTGTTTTGCTAATTGGGTGTAGTGTTTTGAAAACACAGGCCCTGTTTTGAAAATCATGCTTAAGCAATCGAAAAAAAACTGTAACGGTCCACTCATGTGAATCAGGTGTTCTGAAGCAGGGACACATCTAAGACAGTCCTCAGATCAATTCAAGGTTTATCATTGTCAGATGATCAAGTCTGAGCTGTAGTAAACATTTGAGCCACAGGGGGCAGCAGTCGGGCCCAATCAGGTTTTTATGACGGAGAAACAAGGAGACTGAACATTCCTGATGTGTGACAGTGATGTGTCTTCAAATTATGATGAAGAATGCAGGATGATGTGTCGGCCGCTACAGGGGCTCTTGACTACCTGCAGGTGTGCAGTTACCTGTGTGTGTGCACGCGTGCATGTGTTTGAAGCAGAGGTGAACTGCAGACTGAATGTGACCTGAGTCACTCAGAGCGAAGGTGTGCTTCACCTGAAGACAGGCAGGTTTCAAAGGCAGCAGGTAACGTGGAACTGAGTATTGCATCACTATGCAGAGGTGTTGTGTTACACACACACATACGCACGTGCACACACACACACGCACACACTCACACACACGTGTTTCTGGGCCAGACAGCGTAATTACAGTTCTCAGTTTTAACCTCCAGAGCAGAGTGACAGGATGGGACACAATCTGAGAAGATAGAGGACATATTTCAAACACAAACCGATGGGTTTATGTTTGTTTATGTTAGCGTGGGTGTGGTGTTTTCACACGACTGGGCAGAGATTCCAAGAGCTACCACGTCAGGTACAACACCTGGGAGGCTGAGCAACATCACAACAACCCAGTAAACGACTGACACGGTGACGTCCTTTTTAACGGCTGGCCGTTGCACCAGACCTCTGCTGAGACTCAGCCCTGACAAAGCTCAGAGAACCCAGAGGTCACCGTCCAACACTCGACGGTCCTGGTGTGGCTCAGTTGAAGTGCTGCGAATCCTCCTCTCAGCTCCGGCTGAACTCACGTCAAATTTTGTTTCAGCAGCAACATCTGAAATGAGGATGATGTCATGGGGAGGCGGGGTTGTCCAGTTCTTTCAATCCAGTCTATGAGTCTGACACACTTTGGGCCACATTTAAGATATTGTAAAAGACCAGCACTGCCTCAAGTCATATGTTCTATTTTATCTGATGTGCAGCTACAGCGCTGATTCACAAAGTACAGCAAAATATTTTATGGAAATGTATTTGAAAAGTGTACGTTCTCTTCATGGTTGTTGGACACTCCTGGTCCTGAACTTAAGGTTTCCCCTGTAATCATACCTTCCCTCTCTATCAGTAAAGAGTTTCTGGATATTATCTGGTAGTTGTTTGTTCCTGCCTTTATACATCAGCTGTTTTTAATTCTACCAGATCTGGAGTTTTAGTCGGCAGGAGTTTATAAATAACTGGTTGGTCTGGTCCTGAAAACCTGCCTTATAGACCGTTCTGATGGCTCTTTTCTGGAGTGTTCATAGGATTTGTAGGTGTTGCCCCAAGACTTCCACACAATAATTCAAATATGGCAAAATAAATGAACAGTATACAATATGTAATGCTTTGTATTTAATAAATATTTAGCTTTACTGAGAACTGAAATACTTCAGGATACGTTAGCTTAAATATATATTGAATATGAGGTTTCCAGCAGATCTTATAGTCAATCAACCTCAGAAACTTAATGTCATTAACTCTGTCTATATATATATATGAACACACATATATATGTGTGTGTTTGTTGTCCAAAGTTTTGTCCAAATTCAATGATCCTATTTATATCAAACCACTTTTTAATTTGTTTAATTCTGAGGTGATTTCCTCCATAAACTGCCATAAATCAAGGAAGATATTATTGTCGTCAGCAAACAGATAAAATCTTAATACTTTTGAGACTTTACATATGTCATTTATGTATAAAATAAAGAGTCTAGGGCCCAATACTGGCCCCTGGGGGACACCAAAACCAATGTCCAAGCATGATGACTGAGAGTCACTTATTTTCACAAACTGCTGCCTGTTTCTTAAATAACTTTTCATCCAGTGTAAAATCACTCCCCTAACACCATAATGCTCATTTTTTTTATTAATATATCTTGATTTATCATATCAAATGCTTTTTTGAGAACAATAAAGACTCCAGGACTGACAATGATGTGGATCTATGAGATCTAAATCCATACTGACTTTTAGAAAGTAGTTTGTGTTTGCTGATACATTTGTCCAATCTATTAATAAACAGTTTTTCTAAAGTGTTGTAAAACTGTGGGAGCAGAGAAACAGGCCTGTAGTTGGTGAACTGGTGTCTGTCTCCAGTTTTGTATAGTGGGATGAGTTTTGCAGTTTTCATTTCTTCTGGAAATGTTCCAGTTCTGACTGACAGATTCCAGATGTTTGTCAGTGGCTGAACATCTGCCTCAGTAACCTTTTAGACTGTTTCATATCTATACCATCACAGTCAGATGACACCTTGTTTTTACATTTATTTATAATGTCTGTGATTTCTCTCTCCTCCACTGCTGACAGAAACATTGAGTTTGGATTTCTACTTATTATTGTTTCTTTCCATCTATCAGCTGATCCAGGATCACTAATTTTAACTGCCAGCTTTGGTCCAACACTTACCTGTTAATACCTGTTGAAATGATTAACCACATCATTCATATCATTAATGATTTCATCATAATTGGTGAAATATTGTGGATAATTAGTCTGTCTAGAACTTTTCCTGATGACATTGTTCAATATATTTCAAATATCTTTAATGTTATTTTTATTCCTGTCCAATAGTTTGCCATGAAATTCCTGTTTTGCTGTTCATAAAACAGTTGTCAGTTTATTTTTATATTTTTTATATTTATTAACAGCTACTTCTGTTCTATATTTTATTAATTCTTTGTAGAGTGTGATCTTTTTTTACAGGCATTTTGCAATCTCTTTGTGATCCATGGTGTATCTGAGTATTTATTTCTTTTATTGTATTTCTTTATGGGACAATTCTTATCATACAATAATTTGAATGTAAACAGAAACATTTTATCTGCTTTATCAGTGTTATCTGGGTTAAATACTGACAGTTCTGTTTTATCGGCTCTTCTTTAAATGTATTCATTGTCTCCTCTGTCTTCATTCTCTTGAGTTGTTGTCCAATAAACTGTTTATCTTTTTTGTAGTAGCTGTCATATAAAACTGGTAGATGGTCACTGATATCATTAATTAATCATTAATTAATATCATATCATTAATTAATAATCCACTGATTGTTTTGTTTTCTATCAGGTTTGTAAATATATTGTCTATTAACGTGGCACTTTGAGAAGTTATTCTACTGGTCTAGTAATTTAAGGGTACAGGCTCAGACTGTTTATTGTATCGATAAACTCTTTAGTTGGTTTGTGATTAATTAGGTTCAGCAGATCAATGTTAAGATCCCTACAGATGAAGAAGACCTTCTGAGTTGAAGCTGCAGATGTTTCCTGAAAGGTTTTTAAGTTAGAGCCTGGTCTTCTATAGATGCAGCTAATAATTACGTTCTTTTTTTAAATGTAAATTTCTAATGTTATACATTCAAATATGTCATTCATCACTCTTGCCATTTTTTCAGCCAGCCTATACTTCAGATTTGTGTCCACATATATAGCCCACCCTCCACCAGTCTTCCCCTCTCTGTTGAGGTAATTGAATTCATATTCATCCAGTTCAAAGTCAGCGTCATTCTCAGGACTGATCCACGTTTCAGAGATAGTAACAATATTGAATGTTTGTTTGAACTGGCTCAGATTATACTTGTGTTAAAATTTGCATACACGCTTCTGCTGTTGAAGTATATGATAGAAATGATTGTCAGCTTGAACTGTCCTGTTGTCCTGATCATAACCCTAACCTGTTGTCCTAACCCTAACCCTAACCTGTTGTCCTGATCCTAACCCTAACCTGTTGTCCTGACCCTAACCCTACCCTAACCTGTTGTCCTGATCCTAACCCTAACCTGTTGTCCTGATCCTAACCCTAACCCTAACCTGTTGTCCTGATCCTAACCCTAACCCTACCCTAACCCTAACCTGTTGTCCTGACCCTAATCCTACCCTAACCCTAACCTGTTGTCCTGACCCTAACCCTCCTACCCTAACCCTAACCCTAACCTGTTGTCCTAACCCTAACCCTAACCTGTTGTCCTGACCCTAACCCTAACCCTACCCTAACCCTAACCTGTTGTCCTGACCCTAACCCTACCCTAACCCTAACCTGTTGTCCTGACCCTACCCTAACCCTAAACCCTAACCCTAACCTGTCCTGACCCTAACCTGTCCTGACCCTAACCCTACCCTAACCCTAACCCTAACCTGTTGTCCTGACCCTAACCCTAACCCTAACCTGTTGTCCTAACCCTAACCCTAACCTGTTGTCCTGACCCTACCCTAACCCTAACCTGTTGTCCTGACCCTAACCCTAACCCTAACCCTAACCCTAACCTGTTGTCCTGACCCTAACCCTAACCCTAACCCTAACCTGTTGTCCTGATCCTAACCCTAACCCTAACCCTAACCTGTTGTCCTGACCCTAACCCTAACCCTAACCCCTGTCCTGTAACCCTTGTCCTGATCCTAACCCTAACCCTAACCCTGTGTCCTGCCTCTAACCCCCTAACCCTAACCTGTTGTCCTGCTAACCCTAACCCTCCTAACCCTAACCCTAACCCTAACCTGTTGTCCTGATCCTAACCCTAACCCTAACCCTAACCTGTTGTCCTGATCCTAACCCTAACCCTAACCTGTTGTCCTAACCCTAACCTGTTGTCCTGATCCTAACCCTAACCCTAACCCTAACCCTAACCCTAACCTGTCCTGTCCTAACCCTAACCCTAACCCCCGTTGTCCTGATCCTCCTAACCCCTAACCCTAACCCTAACCCTAACCCTAACCTGTTGTCCTAACCCTAACCTGTTGTCCTGACCCTAACCCTACCCTAACCCTGGTAATAACAGCAGCTGTCCATGACGTCACAGTAGAAGTTAGAATCCAGATCAGTGTCATCCAGGTCCTGATGGGTTAGGATTAGGGGTTAGGGTTAAAGCAAAAAAAGAGCCTGAGCCTGAACTTGTGTGTGTGTGTGTGTGTGTGTGTGTGGTGGAAGTGGAGGTTGTTACTACAACATGGTAGTTTAGGAAACCTTTGATATCAAGTTTTGCTGCTAAGCTTTGTCCCTGACAGCTTCAAAATGACCTACAATCACAAGGTGACATGTTTCCCTAATATTAAGACCTGCTATGATCAGGAAGTTAAAAGTTAGTTGTCACGGTAATGAAGTCTAGCCATGGAGACCAAGTCCAGCAGGCCGGATGTAGCCCCTTGGTCATGGCCAAAGTAATTCCTGGAGAAAACAGTTTTACACACACAGGAAAGCCACACTGAGCCGGAGGGCAGCTGTAGCACCTCAGCAGATGGATGGTGCATTCAAGAGTGTCAGCTTAGCCATCGGGGGGTGTGTGCACATGTTACACTCCAGGAATGTGTATGTGGGCAATATTCAAATAAAAGAAATTCACCACACATCACACGTGCATGGTGCAGAGACTCATTTTGATCTTAGTCTGCTGCTTTTGGCCATGAAACCCTATGACATATTGGAAAAGATGATGCAAAACAAGACAAAACTGACATTCTTTCAAATAAATGGTGTGAGGAAAAAAGATTAATTCTCACAACAACCCACATATCAAGTATCAAAGCATTCTGCATTGTCACGCAAAGTTATTCAAATTTGCTCTTAGTCATTCTTCTGCAGGTTACGTTGTGCAACAGGAATCTCTACAGCGATGTTACCGATGGTTTCTCTCTGAATGAGCTGCTGCCGACCAGTGAAGAAGACAAGACAATATTAGATTAAAAAGATTAAAATTAGATTAAAAATATAGAAATCAAGGCGTTGTTCATCCGAGGGGCTTTAAACTGCTGATAACAAAAACAGAAATAAGAAAAAAGTTGCTACAATATGTTTAATGAAACATTTCAAAAAGTGTGGCTACGCTAATGTTTGACATTTATTTAATGTCAGATGCAGAAAAAAAAATGTTTTACACAATTTTACACTATATCATATAAAAAATAAAAACCTAAAAAGGAACAATAGAAATATTTAAATTAATAAAATTAAATAAATAGCCAAAAATGTATATCTCTCCATCCATCCATTCATCTATCCATCCATCATCCATCCATCCATCAATTTCCAATCATCCATCTATCCATCCATTCATCTACCCATCCATCCTTCCATCCATCCACCCATCAATTTCCAATCATCCATCCTTCTATCCATCCATCCATCCATCCACCCGTCAATTTCCAATCATCCGTCCTATCCATTCATCCTTCCATCCATTCATCTACCCATTAATTTCCAATCATCCATCCATCTAATCATCCATCCATCTACCCATCAATTTCCAATCATCCATCTATCCATCCCTCCATCCACCCATCAATTTCCAATCATCCATCTATCCATCCCATCCTTCCATCCATCCATCCATCTACCCATCAATTTCCAATCATCCATCCTTCCATCCATTCATCCTTTCATCCATCCTTCTACCCATCAATTTCCAATCATCCATCATCATCCATCCATCCATCCACCCATCAATTTCCAATCATCCATCTATCCATCCCATCCTTCCATCCATCCATCCATCTACCCATCAATTTCCAATCATCCATCCTTCCATAAATCCATCTATCCATCAATCCATCAAGTTCCAATCATCCATCTATCCATCCATCCATCTACCAATCAATCTGCAATCATCCATCCTTCCATCCATCCATACATACATCCATCCATCCATCTACCCACCAAGTTCCAATCATCCATCAATCCATCCATCCATCCATCCATCCATCCATCCACCCATCAATTTCCAATCATCCATCCTTCTATCCATTCATCCATCCATCCATCCATCTACCCATTAATTTCCAATCATCATCATCAATCATCCATCCATCCCATCATCAATCCATCATCAGCCAATCATCCATCATCCATTCCATCCCAATCCATCAATCCATCCATCATCCATCCATTCCATCCATCCATCTACCCCAATTTCCAATCATCCATCCAATCCATCTATCCATCATCCATCTACCCATCAAGTTCCAATCATCCATCTATCCATCCATCCATCTACCAATCAATTTGCAATCATCCATCCTTCCATCCATCCATACATACATCCATCCATCCATCTACCCATCAAGTTCCAATCATCCATCAATCCATCCATCCATCCACCCATCCATCCATCTATCCATCCACCCATCGTTCCATCCATCCATCTACCCATCAAGTTTCAATCATCTGTCCATCCAATCACCCCTCCATCCATCCATCCAGGTTCGGATGAAAGGAGAGGAAGAGTGGTCCAGACCTTCCTCCCCAGCCACCATCTCCATCTCCAGCCCTCCTAGGATGATACTGAGGTGTTCCCAAACCTGCCAGGAGAAATAAGTTTGTCCAGTGTATCCTGGTTGTGCCCCAGGCCTCCTCCTGGGTGGAAATGCCCCAAACACCTCCGGGATGATTCCAGTTGTCCGAACCACCTCAGGTGGCACATCTCAATGTGGAGGAGCAGAAACTCCCGAATGACAAACATCCCATCCTGTCTCTAGGGGAGAGTCCAGCTAACCCTAACCCTAACCCTACGGATGAAACTTATTTCAGATGCTTGTTCTTTTGGCCTTGTTCATCTCTTACCCAGAGATGTGTGGAAAGTGATACGTGAAACATTTGGGCACAGACCATTAATCAAACAGATAATTAAAAATGCTTGATATAGCACAATATTTAACTAAGCATGTATTTAAACAAAGACACAAAAAGGCATTATAATATGTTTCATTATTATGTCCAAGTGTGTTTGAGGTGTTGGGATGTTGAAACTGAATGTGTGTCAGTTCTGGTGGGGGTGGAGCACAGATAACTCACTCATGGCAGGTTTCTTCCTACTGTAAATGATAGATGGGTTAGGGAGGAGAGACAGTCTCCAGAGGTTCAGACAATAAGAGGAAAATCTTGCTGAGAAATAAAAACTGCCCTCTGCTTCAATTGAAGATGAAGAGACTTGCCTGGGAAAGTATTCTGCAGCTTATGAAAATGTTTTCATAGCTCAAAAAGGAATAGGAAAAAACTAAGATTCAAGAGGACTGCACAGAAGAAAATGTACAACAGTGGACAATGAATTCATATCATATTGGTTCCTTCTTTTTAACAGTAATACATATGCTGTGTATTTTATTTATATTAGATGTGGCACTGAATGTTCAGGATAAAAAAAAATTCAGCTATTTTGTAGCTTTATATTCAACAGCAAAGTTACCTTTTCAAAACAGGCTCATGTCACTTGTAGCACAACTGTGTTTCTGTCTTTGAACACTTGACCCACTGACCTTAACTTTCTTGACACAAACTTGGGACTGAACTGGTCCCCACTAGATGGGTGATTTTACCAAAGGAAGTCCCCCCGAGGCAGTAGAAACAAGTATGGACACACACGCTTCAGTCCCGTTCCCATCCGACCTGAAACCACAGAGATAAACACATTGTGGTGCACTGTGGACGTCATTGTAGCTCGTAAAGTTTGCTCACACATCTTTGCTGCTGATTAAAACAGTGGCAGCCTGAGGACACAACAAAGGCTGCATGTCTGTGACTACATGTGTGTTTAACAGGTGGTCTTGCTTTGTGCTTGTGTACGACTGCAGGGCTGGATGCACACTCTTCTCACATAAAGGACACTTCCTCTTTCCTTTGTTTACTCTGATGAGGGAGTAAACAAAGAAGGCACTTCTAAACACATACATGGACTCATTCAGGTAGTGGTGTGGTCATTTCCCTGGTCAGGTATGTCAGCCCTGAGGCCACAGCGGAGCCTCAGTGACACTTCAGCTGCCTGGTGGCAGAAATGTCTCATCCCTCGCATGACGTTGTCACAACTCACATCAAGCTGAAATAAGGAGGAAAGACCCCACAGGAAGAAGTGCAACCATGGCAAAAAAAAAAAAAGCTGTATAAGTTTGAGATCATTTTTCACCTGAAGCCAGTCGCAAAATGCTTCATACTCAATCGTTCCCATTTAACTATAACACCAAGATCAAATTATTATCTATAATCTGTTTAAAAGACAGTCAAATGATTGTCCTGACTTCAGATGTTTGACTCCAGCAGTCAAATACTTGAAGTTTTGATTAAGTTGATAACAGCCAATTGTTCATCTTCAGTTGAGCCTCTGAGATGCTCTCTCTGGTCTTACCAAACTGTGAGACACTTGCTGTCTACATATTAGAGGTTTCCCACTCGTGAGCCAGGCTGGGTCAATGTTTAAACATACTTATTGTCCCAGCCTCAATTCACGCGCTAAAAGCTGATCCCTGTTTCCACTGTTGGGCCAATAACCCTGCTCTACAGCTCCTCTGACCGGCATCGCCAACAGCTCTGGTGAAATCCTCCAATTATCTCCTCATGGCCCTCAGACGGTGGACTGGTGTCAATACTGGTCTTATTTGTGCTGTGTTTGATTCAGCTGATCACAATATTCTTTAGAGGCCTAAACATGTTGGTATTAGTTTGGTTTAAATCATGTGACCAGAAGAGGGGAGAAATTTAAAAGTTTGGCATAAAGCTCAACAACGCCAATTGGGAGCTATTACCCAATGAGTTGAATTTTCACAGGTTCAAAGATGCACTTGCAGACTGAATTATACAAAATCATCTTTTTATTAACAATTGAATTAAAACATTGTCCTATTTAAAAACCACACACACACACACACACTTCAAATTGTGGAACAAACTGTTAATCCCCATTACAGCAAGGCAGAGGAAACATACATGCACTGTCCAATCCAGTTGCTGCTGAACAGCAGCAACAGATGCAGTAAGGAAACAGTCCAAGTTCGAGGTTGTCACAAATCAGGGCAAGACAACAGTGTCCCTGTGTGCAGCCCAATCACATCCCTAAGAATGAAAAAGCACATTAATTCTGGATTCAGGTTAGAATGCAGATCTGAATGGCAGGTGGCTTACCAAGGCACAGAAGCACAGCCAACAGGAGATAAAGCAGATCAGCAGGCCAGAGGCCATAGACTGCAAGAAACTCAAACTGATAATGGCAACAGAGCAGCAGCGCTGCAGAAACACAGCAGGTGCAACAGCCAAAGACCAACCCCATCCCAGCCACTCAGATTAGAAAATGGCACTTACAGTCTCTGGTGAGAAGATCAAGGAGACAGCCACACAAACAGCTGACATGCGACATGTGAAATGAAGACACACCACAACAGCAACCGCCCAACTTTAAAGGCATCTGCCCCGCCTATCAATCAGTGGTGCACTGATCAGCACCTGGTGCAGAGTAGGGAGGCTGGAACACCATCTCACCACACATATATTTATCTGATAGTCCACTTTGTTCATAAATGGACTCTTCCTCATACATCCAGAAGTAAACTGGAAAATTTTTAGCTTCAGCTAACACGGAGAAATCCAGTGTCTAGATGCTGGAAGACCACTCTTGAAAAGGACAAATAGAGATTGGTTACTTTACTTGAACATGTACAAAAACACTTCCATGTACCACGACTAGCCCCGCAAGCTAACATGACAACACCGGTACCGAGTCCGGAAGTAAATGCTATGAGTGAATGTTCAACAATGTCGGGCACTTGCTAACAAAATATGAACTGTGTCATGCAATAAACTTTCATGTGAACGTAACTTAAATAGTATCATATTAAAGTAACATGAGTGTCATGCTGCAAAAAGAGTTGCTTCCCTTCTCCATTCAGCCTGGAAGAGACGAGGGAAACAGCGCCTTCAATTCAAAATAGTTCCACGTTCGGTTATGTCACTTGACTTGCCAGGGCATGTTTCAATACAGTATTTCACTGTAACAATACTGTTGAATTCTGTGAAATCCTAGCATTTTTTACTGTGTTGCTGTGATATTACAGACTTTGTTGTGATATAACAGAGTTTTTTGATTGCAGGATTTTAATGTAAAAAAAAGATTAAATGCTGTAAAATTCAAAGAGACTGTAATTTTTACAGGTATTCATTGGGATATTACAGTGGAACTTAATTACAACAAGTTACTGTAAAATGATATTGTTAATTATTGTAAAAAGCTGGTAACTTCTAACAGTGCAGTTAGTGTTCAGAAGGCAGACACTTTTCTATTTGGATGAAGCTTATAGTTAAGGATAACTTCATGAATGGCATGTGCATACTCTGGAACCAAAGTGAAGACTTGATTCACTCTGTTGGGTTTCTTTGCTAAAATAGTTTTTATGAATTGGCACATTAAATTTGAAGTATATGGATTCATAAACTCAGCTGGAAGGAATTTGATTATAAATGGAAATGAATTGGATCATGCACAATTTACTATGAATTAAACTCAATCAGAAGACAGTTTTGACTTAACTGGATTAAATTAAACTAATGGAATTTTATTTAACTTTATAGATTGTTGAATTCTTTATGACTAAAGTGCCCTGAGATGATTGTTGTAAACTGCCACTATCAAAGTAAAGTAAACTAAAATGTACTTTGAGGATTATATGGGCAAAGTCACACAAACGCACACCTTAGTTTCCCCATTGATTTAACTGACTTTCTCAAATAAAACTAAATACTTGGGCTGGCCTGTAATGCAAGGAAGTGAAATGATGAGTCTCGTCATTGCAGCTGCATCAGGATCAGTGCTCCGTTCGTTTAACCAACTGAAATGGCAACAACTGAATGCACTGATAGCCACCAATGAATGTGAGTCTTGAGTGATAATCACAAGCTTGAACCTCCAGAGTCGTGAGCAACGCTGAACAAGAAGAGCTGGAGAGAAATGCTGGATAGTAAAACCCTCCTGCTGCCGTGACATTACAATTCATGACATTCATTCAGCCCTGCGCTGCTCCTTGGAAAAGTGAGGCTACGGTACTCTGACAGTGGGAAACAACCATTTAATGTGTTTGTCTTCAGCTTAGTGGGAAAACAGTCATTGAGCTGTGCTTCACTAAAAGACTCCAAACCCTTGGAGAGCTGGGGAGAACACAGCATCAGCCACGTTTATGTCTATGATCTGCTGCAGACGTTCATCATTTCAGGAATCTTAATTTTGAGGACATCAACTGTTAGTCTGATTACACCACCTGGACACGTGGACATTTGGATTTTTCAAGAAAATGTTAAAATGTAGATCATTTCCTGTCCAAACATCTGAGATTGCAGAATAATTTAGAAATGAGTATAGCCAAGTATAACCAAATCACATGGACCAGTGATTGACAGAGATGTTTCTGCACCAACATAATTAAAGTTCTCATGATGGTGAATTATTACATCTTTTCAGATGTTACTCCTAATTTATGTCCTTTAATGGGAACTAATCCAGTAAGAAGGTTAAAATCAAAACAGAAGCTTAAATCTCTCAGTTTTATTAAGTCATGTGTTGTTTCTGGTGCCTTCAGACTTATCAAAGAGTTTTTCAGTTTTTAAAAGGCTTCTTGAAAGGCTTCTTCAGGTAATAGAGGGTTGAAGTAATCTAAAAACTCAATAAATTGGTTAACTGTTTGTTTGAAATCTTATAAACACCTTTTCAGATTTCTGAACAGGATAAACGTACCACAAGAACCTGATAATCAGGTTGTTTGATTCTTCTGCTTGTTCTCATGTCTTCTCAAGGTTCATCTTTTCGATTTCACCATCATTACAGAGACTTCCCTGTGATTGAAATGCCTGAATCACTGCCTCCTCTCTTTTGAAAACAAGCATCTCTTTTAAAAACTCAAGTGGAGCAGAACAGTAGCCCTTGTTCGCAGCTGAGGTCGCGACCCCTCGCCTCGGCCCGAACCCGATACCCCAGCTTGCCGGCTCAGCGGGGCGCTCCACCTGAAAGATAAGGAAGTGGACCACCGGTAGCCCCGGTGTTGCCCTTCACCCCCCAGGGCAGCCCTGGGGGTCAAACCCAGTGTGCCTCACCTTACTCACCTTTTCTACACACCTCTTTCTCACATTTACTGCTCAGTCAGTAGCTGAAGACAGTTTTAAACAAGCTATTCAACCAGATAAATTTCAAAGTCACATGTATGTGTGACCCTTAGTGAAACTTCTTCAAGCAAATTTCATTAAGTTTGTTTGAGTAGCAGCTCTGGTGGAGCTAACAGTACCTCCTACCACGTATATTACTTTTGTTTTAAAAGAAATGTGTCTTCAGTCGTGAAGGACAGTTGACTGAACATGAATTAGGAAAAGCTTTTTTTACTGATTCAGCAGCTGGTGTTGAAGTGCAATAGTGCAAACATCAAGGGTACAGTGATCACAGCTGTTGAGTCTCACAAATTTATGTTCTAGCAGTGAAAATAAATTTAGATTTTCAAATACATCTCATGCAAAAAAAAGCCAATTACATTGTTTATCATGGAAAGACAGCCTTGATTATAAATGAAGTTTAAACATCAAGAAAGTGCTGTGCAGACAAATAAAAAAAACAAGAAATGCACATCTTGCATGAGGTATAAAAATTCAAAACACAATTAATTAATTAAGTTAAAAACATGTTTGAGTGAAAACTTATATAAAACAACATTTATAATTTTGACTTAGATGAAGATCAGGGGCCTGTTTATGTGCAAACTGCTGAACATTTCAGGTTCAGTCAACTGCTAACATGGTAACCGTGGTAACTGTCTCCTGCCCTTCATGAAGCTGAAACAGGTTCAGTTTCAACAGATGATGGATCATTTTGGAGATGTCTGAACAATGACAGGTCCGTTTATTGACTGAAGAGGCTGCACTGGTCTGCATTTTCGTCAGGAAAGTAGTAGCCGATATTAAGGATTTGAAAAGATCCTTTTGAATGCCCTGATGAATTTTGTGAGAGTGATCTTGCCATGATCTTATCCTTCTGTGCATTGTAAATATTATTCCACTAGCTATTTATTCCTTTGCAAATGTCAGAAAACCTCTTGTGGGAGGTGTCCAGGTGGCACCACCTCAACTGGCTCCTCTCGATGTGAAGGAGCAGCTACTACTGAGTGAACTTCTCACTGCACGGTTTTGGGCTGTCGAAGATGAAACAAGTGTTGTGAAAGAATCATGGGGAAGTCATTGGTCTGCAATCTAAATCAAGCTGTCCTACATCCTACAATCTGAGCAGTTTGATGACAGCCGCCAGTCTGGTCTGGAGACCAAAGATGACCTGATTTCATTTTCTGACAATGTCAGAAATCCCACAACTCCATCTACTAACCAGCCAAATAAAATGCAGCTTAAAATGATGTTTTAATTATTGCAACCAAGCACCATTCCAAAGGAAAATCAGGATCCAAAGTGGACCTCTTCTCCCAAACCAGGACCAGGAACACATTCTTCTCCTTTGCTGCTTTGTTTTTAAAAAGCATTTTGGCGCACACAAACATTTCAACAGAGCAATCATCATAAGGTCTGCGCACATCAGTCTTGATTTCGTAGCCCAAGATTAAACACAAACAAATTGTATAGCATGAGACGTTATAAGCTTATATGACTGCAGAAATTGTGCAGAGTAGAGGCGCTCTAAGTGAGAGTAAACTAATTTCAGCTTGCTGTAATCCTTGTTCTTTTCTGTCACTACTCACAGCTTGTGAGGCTAGGAACAATAGTTGACTGGGAAAAAAAAAATCTTCCCTTTAAACTGCCTTAAAAGCTCAATAATCTGGAGGCTATCTGCCACACGCTCTTTCTGGATTGTGAACTTCTTCTTCAACAGACCACTAGATGTCAGATTAGAGAATCACATATTCTATCAATTCTAGCCTCATTCTGAACACAGGGGTACCACAGGGCCGTGTGCTCAGTCCAGCCCTCTTCACCCTCATCACTCATGTCTGCACACCTGTACAGGAGGAGTGGAGTTTGTGGATGACACCACATACAGAACAACATTTGGTTGAGTGGAGTTCAGACATCAGTCGGGTAACAAACACCACCAAAACCAAGGAGATCACTGTGGATTTCAGGAAAACCAAAAACACCACACACACCTTTTTCCACATAAATGGTAAGGAAGTGGACTTTTTGGAGGATCCACATCACAAAAGATCTGACGTGGTCCCCCAACACCTCCCACCTGGTGAAGAAAGCACAACTAAGACTCTTCTTCCTGAGGAAACCTGTCTCAGCTCCTGGTCAGAGAGTTTCCAGAGAGTTTCCTCTGTACCACTCGCCGTTGGTTTGTTCATGATTTAATCTATATGTTGCTGTTGTAACAGGGTTGATTATGCACAATACAGTACTTTTATATTTTTATATTTTATTTTTTTATTTTTTTTATAATCACACAAAATCTGTATATAATGCCCGACATGTTAACTGTGTGTGGAACGTCTGTAGCTAAGCCCCTGCATCCCCACGTACATTTTCTGGGACACCCCTTCCTCTCGTATAAAGGGCCGTTCCCGCCTTCACCTCTGCCCCTTTTTGTTGCTGTATGCTGTGGGAGAGGTATGCTGTACTGTGGTTGGAGATTGTACTGTTGCTGTACATTTTATATTGCATATTGGGTCAATATATTTATGTTTGATTTGTTTAGGGGCTAGCTTCATACTTTGAACTGACGGAGAATCTGTTTTGATTTCATTCACGCCAGTTGCTGTCCCGATTAAATGGAGATCGCCTCCAAAAGTATCCCTGGTGTCACGACGTGATTATTCTTCCCACACAACGCAGAATTCCACCGGTTACACTGTAGGTCGATGGATCTTTACATCGCCAACATGACTCTACGTTTCTGAGCAGAGCAGACAGTCGCTTCTGAACCGCTGGGTGGTGTCTCTTGTACGACTGCTCTCATTGACCTGAATGGCTGTGATTCATCGCAGCTGGTGCACGCTGCTGGTGCACGCTGCTGGTGCACGCTGCTGGTGCACGCTGCTGGTCCACAGCCATTCTCCATCCTGTGGGACTTGAGCTTGAAGGTTTATTGAACCTCCTTTCTGAAACAGACCCCACACTTTACAGTTTCTGGTGCGTCAATCGACACTTTAAGTCAGTTGTTCTTAACCTGGATTCAAGACCTGCACCTGACTCATGATTCATAATGACACGCCCCGCTTGGCCATCACCGGCTACACAGTGATGTTAATGCACGGTTTATTTTGTGTATTAGTGAAACATATACCCATGTATTGAATTTGAAAAACTCATATTTTATTTTTTGTGACCCTAGTGAGGATAAAGCGGGTTCAGAAAGTGAATGATAAATACAATAAATAAATAGAAAAGCACTCGGAGAGCGCAGACCTCCTCCAAGCACAACAGTTTTCCCATATAGCGATTTACAGATTGTGATGAAATCCTTGTTCTGGATCAGATCTGAATCAGCCTTTGAAATTTGATAGAGGTTCCCATTGTCAATCCCTGAGTCAAATTTCATGAGTTTTGGGCGATAATTAACGGGGATATTGAGAAACAAAATTTTTGGCCCCAATGACCGCAATGTTATCCAAATTTTGAAAGTGATTCAGAATCCAGGATTTCTTCCGGATCACACACAAAATGAAAACAGTTCTTCCTTTTCACATTTCTGACAACACAAACTGAAAATTTTATCAAAATCCACCCATAACTTTTTGAGTTATCTTGAACACAGACAGACAGACATGGTTAAACATGACCTCCTTGGCGGCGGTAATAAGTAAGGTTTATAATTCATGCAGTTCATGCATTGTCCTGGTTTTGTTCTTTGAACACAGTGATGTTATTGCATGGTTCATTTTGTGCACCAGTAAAACATGCCTATGTCTTGAATTTGAAAAAAAATCCTATTTTATTTTTCAATAAAGAAGGTTCAGTGAATGTGCAGATAGAACTGGTGCAGTTCAGTACCTCCAACAATGTTAAGAATCGCTGCTTTAAATGTATAGATCTGAACCTGTATGAACAACTTTAGTATTTCTTCACTTCTTTTTTGGGAAAAAGACCAAACCAAAAGCATTGATATCAGCTCTTATCAGCCCTTCTTCCCCCAGTGCTTCATTCATCTTCTCTCTTCTCCTGGGAACCAGTAAAAACTTTCTCTCTCCTCCCTCCTGCTGCGGAGCTGCTCGTAGGAGTGTTGGGTTTCCAGGAAGGACGGTGTAAAATGTCCAGCCGTCGCTTCCGTACGAAGCTGACAGCCGCTCCCCTGAATGGCAGCTATTTAACTGGACAGGAAGTCCAGCAGGCTGCTGGTGCAGGTCATGAACCCAGAAGCTTTTGAAATGGGGAGCGCTTTCATTTTGCACTGAAATATTTTTAATTTCTACTGACTGATGGTTTCTTCCTTAGATTTGAGGGCAGAGAGTTTGAGGCGAAGACGGTGAACCACGGTGAAGTGGTTTATGTCCTCTGACATAAACCACTTCACCGTTATACAGTTGCAAAAACAGGACTAAATGTTCAGCTTTGCCTTATTTAAGTTACTGCTATATTGAATGTGTGGATTGAACTGATAAAAACACTGACTCACGTGGTTGTGGAGGAATTTTGGTCTTCTCATCTTTACAACATTGCTTTAGATCATTAAGGCTCTTGGATATTCCCTTATAGCAGCATTTCAGTCAGAAATGTTGCGTTTGGACTTTCCTCAAATTGTTGCAGCTCCTTGATTATTTTAATTTTCATCCACTCTGCTGCAGATCGTCTGCAGCGTTTGGCATCATCGTCCTTTCTCATGATCCGGTTCCAGCCGTTCTTCAGCAGTGGGACAGATGGACTCACTTTTGTCTCTACACCAGTCTGAGCCGACCACAAACTCCTCTGTGTACCAGTGAATGAAGTCCAGGTCCTGTGGGTGTGAAGCAACTCTAAACCATCACTCCTCCAATGTGTTTAACACGAAGTGTTTATGCCGATGTCCTGCTTTTTCCGTCATAAAGAAACATGCCCAAACACTGCTGAAACACTTTCATCATTTATTCCTCATATTTTAGAAAATGACTCGATGGCAGTGAAATGAAACGTCCCGACTTGTTTCCAGTTTAGATCAGGTAGACGTTCAGGGGTTTGAAACAAACCTGAGTTTGAGATCAAGTTACTTCAACTCAGAGCTGCTGCAGCGCAGAAAGAAGAGAAAGACACTGAAAACTAGCAAATAACTCAAGACCCAGGAACAAGAAAGTAAACTCCGAAATTTAAATTTGTTTATGAGCTTATTTACGAAAATTTCTGTCCTGAAATCTGTAACAGTTTGTAACAGTTTGCAAGATTATTGTTCTAAAACAAGACTTTTTGTTGCAAAAATCACATATTTTTATAAACTGTGACTTCTTAAGGTCAAATTACAATTTTAGTGGTAAATAATATTTTGATGTGAAATTACACTTTATCATTGCAACTTTCTGCCCTACAATGATTAATGTTTTATATTAATTTGAAAAAAAGCTTATTTTATAAAACTTTTGATGACTTCTGTGGAGTGTTTTTGTTAATTTTATTCTTCCAGTTACAGCCATCGAAGATAAACAGTCTAATGCTTCCAGATTTCTGATCTGAACAGTTTGCAGTAAAGAACATTTTTCCAGAAGTCTCGTGCTTTGTCCAGATGCAGCTTTGCAGAGATAAATCCATGCTACCATGTTTACTCTTTTTCTACTTGTGCTGTCTCCCACTGTGGGTTTTTTACCTGCCATTATCCTTGATTAGGATGTAATATTATAATTTTAGTTATTGATATTTGCTCGGGGGTCATGATCTGGGTCTCTGTAAAGCGCCTGGGGACAACTGACATTGTAACAGATGCTATACAAATAAAACTGAATTGAACTGTTAACATGATGACGTTTGCGGTAAACTTGTCTCCATTTGCGACTCATCTTTCTCAGTGTGGAGTTTGGACTTATAAGCCTTCTCAGGCCGGTGGGCAGAAGAAAATGCTGCTCTAAAACAGGTGCTTTTTAAAAGCGTAGGGGATGTGCTCTGTTTAATTTTTATCCTAAATTTATGTCATCGCTCACCGAACAGCTTCCTGTCTGAAACCGATGCCTTCAACAACTGCCCGTCCTAAACAAACAGGGTTCAGTGGTGAAGAACCGACTCAAAATGAAGGTCCTTCGGTTCACGTGCACCTACTGTGGACCTTATAGATAAGCAGATATAAAATATCATGAAATACACTACTGGTAAAAAATGTTTTAGAACACCCCTATTTTTCTTGTTTTTATTTAAATTAAAGCGGGTCAAGTCCAGTGAATAACATTAAATGGTACAAAGGTAAGCAGTAAACTGCCAGAGGTGAAAAGAAAGTTTAGATTGCCAAAACAAATTTCAGAGTTATAATAAAAAGAGGGGTCTTTTTCAGTGATCAAGCAACAATGGATGTAAATTAAGTCTTGAAATTTGATGCAAACAATTCCCACAGATGTCCCAACCTCTGTTGATTACTTACAAAGCTCTTAAGTAATCAACAGATTGCTGGATCCAGAGTTGGTGACTTGTACAGAGCGACTGACACCCTGGACCAAAAGGGCTACAACGGCATTTTACAGAGCCATCCAGTACCTTCTCTGGTCTACGCCTAGTCGCTCAGGGGTTCATCTTACAGCAAGATAATGATCCAAAACATACATCCATTCTGTCAGAATGACCTTAAAAGAAAAAAACAAGACGGTCGGCTTCAAATGATGTAATGGCAGCCCTGTGTCCAGACCAGAACCCCATTGAGCTGGTTTGGGATGAACTGGAGAGAAAGATGAAAGCAAAACAACCTGCAAGTTCAACACATTTCTGGAAACTTCTGACAGTGTTGGGAAGAACCTTCCCACCAATATTAGATTTCCATTGTAGAAAGAAAGCCACTAACACAAGTGTGTTTGTCTGTTATATCTGCAAAAAGTGGCGACTTTGATGACTCAAAGATTGTGGTTAAATTTTTGTAAAAGAGATTTCATGATATCTTTTTTCAAATATCTAATTGTTTATTTGTTCTATACATTAATTTCAGATTACATTGAGACATTAAGCTATGTACTGTAAATTACTATAGAAACTGGAAAACTGGAGGTGTTCTAAAACTTTTGACCGGTAGTGTACAT
Organism: Hirundichthys speculiger; assembly: GCA_018398805.1. Classification (NCBI taxonomy): domain Eukaryota; kingdom Metazoa; phylum Chordata; class Actinopteri; order Beloniformes; family Exocoetidae; genus Hirundichthys; species Hirundichthys speculiger. The sequence goes on along the minus strand of JAGFBZ010002419.1, from coordinate 136,342 downwards.
GGAAACAATAGACCTCAACTTCCCTCAAAATGTCTCAGCGAGGCCTCAGACCGTCAGGACAGCGAGGCCTCAGATCGTCAGGACAGCGAGGCCTCAGATCGTCAGGCCAGCGAGGCCTCAGACCGTCAGTACAGCGAGGCCTCAGACCGTCAGGACAGCGAGGCCTCAGATCGTCAGGCCAGCGAGGCCTCAGGCCAGCGAGGCCTCAGACCGTCAGGACAGCGAGGCCTCAGATCGTCAGGCCAGCGAGGCCTCAGGCCAGCGAGGCCTCAGACCGTCAGGACAGCGAGGCCTCAGACCGTCAGGCCAGCGAGGCCTCAGACCGTCAGGACAGCGAGGCCTCAGGCCGTCAGGCCAGCGAGGCCTCAGACCGTCAGGACAGCGAGGCCTCAGGCCGTCAGGCCAGCGAGGCCTCAGACCGTCAGGCCAGCGACGCCTCAGATAGTCAGGACAGCGAGGCCTCAGACCGTCAGGACAGCGAGGCCTCAGACCGTCAGGCCAGCGACGCCTCAGACCAGCGACGCCTCAGACCGTCAGGCCAGCGAGGCCTCAGACCGTCAGGACAGCGAGGCCTCAGATCGTCAGGACAGCGAGGCCTCAGACCGTCAGGCCAGCGAGGCCTCAGACCGTCAGGACAGCGAGGCCTCAGATCGTCAGACCAGCGAAGCCTCAGACCGTCAGGACGGCGAGGCCTCAGACCATCAGGCCAGCGAGGCCTCAGACCGTCAGGACAGCGAGGCCTCAGATCGTCAGGACAGCGAGGCCTCAGACCGTCAGGACAGCGAGGCCTCAGACCGTCAGGACAGCGAGGCCTCAGACCGTCAGGACAGCGAGGCCTCAGACCGTCAGGACAGCGAGGCCTCAGGCCGTCAGGCCAGCGAGGCCTCAGACCGTCAGGCCAGCGACGCCTCAGATAGTCAGGACAGCGAGGCCTCAGACCGTCAGGACAGCGAGGCCTCAGACCGTCAGGCCAGCGAGGCCTCAGATCGTCAGGACAGCGAGGCCTCAGATCGTCAGGACAGCGAGGCCTCAGACCGTCAGGACAGCGAGGCCTCAGACCGTCAGGACAGCGAGGCCTCAGACCGTCAGGACAGCGAGGCCTCAGGCCGTCAGGCCAGCGAGGCTCAGACCGTCAGGCCCAGGCCAGTCAGGACAGCGAGGCCTCAGGCCAGCGACAGGCTCAGACCGTCAGGCCAGCGACGCCTCAGACCAGCGACGCCTCAGACCGTCAGGCCAGCGAGGCCTCAGACCGTCAGGACAGCGAGGCCTCAGATCGTCAGGACAGCGAGGCCTCAGACCGTCAGGCCAGCGAGGCCTCAGACCGTCAGGACAGCGAGGCCTCAGATCGTCAGACCAGCGAAGCCTCAGACCGTCAGGACGGCGAGGCCTCAGACCATCAGGCCAGCGAGGCCTCAGACCGTCAGGACAGCGAGGCCTCAGATCGTCAGGACAGCGAGGCCTCAGATCGTCAGGACAGCGAGGCCTCAGACCATCAGGCCAGCGAGGCCTCAGACCGTCAGGACAGCGAGGCCTCAGATCGTCAGGACAGCGAGGCCTCAGACCGTCAGGCCAACGAGGCCTCAGACTGACAGCAGCAGTTCATCCAGTGTTTATTTTACAGCACTTTCTACTCTCTGAATGTACGCACACACCCTCGTGCACATGCACGCACACCTTTTACCAGCTGATCTCCAGCTTGATAAGACAGCTGACATTGTCACGCACCTGAGTGAATCTGCTGAAGGGAGTCGGGGCCGTCGTCTGCAGGAGGAAAGGAGGGGGGTTCAGTGTGTGTGTGTGTGTGCACGTGTGTGCACGTGTGTGCACGTGTGCATTTGTGTGTGCGTTCAACATGCTGCTACACGCCTCTCTTTTTCTCTGCATCATTTTAACATGAATAACAAGAGCTGAATATCGACACATCTCAGCCAGAACACACTCATGTAGAGGTTTAGATGAACAGGTTTGTGTCTTTTTATTTATTTATTTGCCTTTATTTAACCGGGTCGGTCCCATTGAGACACAATGGCCTCTTTTTCAAGGGAAGCCTGGCCAAGACAGCAGCAGAAAAGTTACATACATGACACAGAAATTACACAACATTCAGATAAAATACAATACAAGATAAAAGCAACAGGACTAAAAGCTCGGATTCACATTAAAACAAGAACAAGTCCGATATGAAGCTGCTCCAATTTCTCTCACACGAGTTTTCAAAGATCTCAGGTTGATCAGCTCCTTTAACTTCAGAGTTTTCTGCAGTGTGCGTTCCAAGCAGCAGGTGCAGCAAACTTAAAGCAGTGCTTACCAAGTTCAGTATTAACTTTGGGCACATTTAATAAATAAAACTCATTGGAACGTAGGCGGTAATTGCTTTGAGATTTGGAGAGATAGTTACATAAATAGAGCGGGAGCAGACCCAAAATGACTTTATAAATAAAAATATGCCAATGTATAAGGCGGCGTGCTGCCAGAGATGGCCACTCAACTCGGGCATATAAAGTGCAGTGGTGAGTGAGGGCTTTACATCCGGTGACAAACCTTAAGGCACCATGATACACGGTGTCCAGAGAGCGCAGACATATACAAGAGGTCGCCATAATCAAGTACAGGGAGGAAAGTGGCAGCAACCAACTTTTTCCTGGTAGAAAAAGAAAAACAAGATCTGTGATGGAAAAAGAATCCCAGTTTCAGTCTTAATTTTTTTTACCAGGTTTTCTACAAGTGGTTTAAAAGAAAGCCGATCGTCGAGTAAAATGCCGAGATACTTGTAACAGGTCAGAAGTTCAATCTCAGGCCGCCCCGGTGGCGCAGTGGTTAGAGCAGGCGGCCCATATACCGAGGCTACAGTCCTCGTGCGGCTGGTCGCGAGTTCGACTCCCGGCTCGTCGACCCTTTGCCGCATGTCTTCCCCGTTCTCTCTGCCCCCTCTCCTGTCTCTTCACTGTGAATAAAGGCCACTAGTGCCAGAAAAAATCTTTAAAAAAAGAAGTTCAATCTCACAACCTTGTACTGACAAAATGCTGGGAGGAGACACAGGTTCTTCCCTGCCATTAGAAAATATGTGTCTGATGAAACACTTCCAATGAACTGGTTTAGAGCATTAATTTGTCTTCAAAAGTTATCTGATTTTCATATTTGACAAATGATCTACTTGAGCTGATATTCAGAAGCTTTTATTTCCTCAGTCTCTGCTGAACACACCCATTTAACGTTAACTGCGCTGGAGAAAAGAGTTAGTGAACCCGTGGCGTTGATGTCTGGTTGAAGCTTCTTTGGCAGCAGTGACTCCAACGAGATCTTTCGTTCAGGATCAGTTCTGGATCTCGAACTGCTTCAGCTCAGACTCATCTGCAGGACGTCTGCTGGGATCGGCCCTCTTGGAGCTCCTCCCACAGCATCATCATCCTGCTGATGTCACACAACCTCTACGGAGCTTGGAGGACATCTTGGAGGAGGGTTTGGTAAAAGGTGAGTTTCTGTCACATTTGGACAGATCTATCCATCTAAAACTTGTCAACTTTTGTTCTCAAGCCAAAAAAAAACATTTTTTCTGGTTACTCTTGGATGAATTTCGGGCGTTCAGCAACGTCTCTGGAGAACAATCGCTTTCTCTCCACCTTGGTGCTTCAGTGGGTCTGAGGTGTTTCTGCTGGTTTCCTCCAACATGGTCTCTGGACTCATCTGTCCAGAGGACATTGTTCCAGAAATCTGCTGGTTTGTTCAGATGTAGTTGTGCTTCCATGTTTCTTGTCCTGAGACCCTTCTGCTGGACTTGAACCTGTAAGGTGCTCAGTGTTAGGGGGTTAGGGTTAGGGGGTTAGGGGGTTAGGGTTAGTTAGGGTTAGGGTTAGGGTTAGGGGATTAGGGTTAGGGGGTTAGGGGATTAGGGTTAGGGGGTTACGGGGGTTACGGGGTTAGGGTTAGGGGGGTTAGGGGTTAGGGGTTAGGGGGTTAGGGTTAGGGTTAGGGTTAGGGTTAGGGTTAGGGGGTTAGGGGGTTAGGGGTTAGGGGGGTTAGGGGGGTTAGGGTTAGGGGTTAGGGGGTTAGGGGGTTAGGGGGGGGTTAGGGGGTTAGGGGTTAGGGGGTTAGGGGGTTAGGGGGTTAGGGTTAGGGGTTAGGGGGTTAGGGGGGGGTTAGGGTTAGGGGGTTCGGGGGTTAGGGGGGTTAGGGGGGTTAGGGTTAGGGGGGGGTTAGGGGGGTTAGGGGGGGTTAAGGGGGTTAGGGGGTTAGGGGGTTAGGGGGTTAGGGGTTAGGGGGTTAGGGGGGGGTTAGGGGGTTAGGGGGTTAGGGTTAGGGGTTAGGGTTAGGGTTAAGGGGTTAGGGGGGGGTTACGGGGTTAGGGTTAGGGGATTAGGGTTAGGGGGTTAGGGTTAGGGGGTTAGGGTTGAGGCCTGGAGGGTTAACCCTAACCCTTTCAGTCTTTTTTTTCTGTCTCCAAATCTGGCAGGAGCTCGATTTTCTTCTTGTGCTGCTGAACCATCGTCCAGTGGACGTCAGATTTTCTTGGCTCATGTCACATCAGAGTTTTGTGTCAAATGTGAGATAGAGCGGGCTTTAAACTCAGGCTTAACTTATCAGCTCATCAACCCTCAGGCTGTATAAACAGACATTTATCTCTTTTGAAAAAAAAAAGACTTATTACACTTTAATGAATGCTGAGGATGTAGAATTATTAATGTTATTCACCGCAGAATAAATTCCAGTTATCCAGTAAGTAAACTGGGAATGACTCAGACTCACCTCCTGCTGTTTGCATCATCTCATCCGTTGACTCCAAGACTCTGTCTTTTCTCTCCATTTTGAAATAAACTAACTCCATTGGATTTATTTTGGTTTTGAGGCTGAAACTGGAGCTGCGATCTGGAGACCGACCTGCTGTGGATGAGCCAGCCTGGGGGGGGGGGGGGGGGGTCCATTACCGAAGCTTTTAAAAGCTCAGGACTGGGATTAGTGGGAGAGCCTTGAGGTGTGGAGGGTTAGTCGTGGTGGGATGAGACGACACAAACACATCTGAGGAAAAGCGTTATTTGGAGAGGAAAATACTTCACATTCAAAAGCTGCTGCTGCTGCTGACACTTAGTTTGTCACCTTACTTTTATATTTTATTCTTCAACAAGCAGATGTTTGGTTTCCCTTTGACCACAACAAAAAAGGAAATATACTTATATAAATATGTATTTATTAGTCCTTTCAGCTGGTGACTTAATGTGTAACATCCAGAAGTTAATCTGAAACTGAAGTAAAGCACATAACTAAACTAAAGCAGCACATAGGAGTTTTTTTTTATATTAAAATACCTAATTTGGTTTTCATTTGACGGACTGTTTGATGACACTCTCCTTTCCCAGCTATTGGCAAAAACCAGGCAAAGTAATGTTGGATATTGTGAGGAGTGGATGTTTATGTCCCACATCAGGTAAAATCACATAAAGCTGCAGCTGCATAATTGAAGGGCATCTTTGAGAGACGACTTATAGGCTTTTTAGCTCTTAGTATTTTCTGTGAACCTGACGACTGACCTGTAAATTAAGAGCTAAGGGAGCAGAACCACTCATGCTTTAACCCACTAACCCAGCAGTTGGCTCCTGGTCGGGTCCAGAGGTGAAGCTGGTTCATGGCTAAAGGTTTGGGTCGGAGGCTGAGCTTGAAGAGGAAACTGCAATGAGACCTCCAGACCAGCAGGTGGCACCTGGACCTTCTACAGAGAGGAGCAGGAAGGTGGTCATGGAAGTAATTCTCATGTTCTGGTGTTCACTCTTACACTCTTCAGGAAGTGGAGAGGTGTGGCAGAGGAGATACACCTGTGATAGAGGTGAAGATCAGTCCTGGTCCACCAGAGACTTCCAGAGGACGGTCTGGGAGGTGTGGGGGGGTGGCTGGAGTAAAGTTATCCATCCAATTCAATAAAAGGCTCCTGATCAGGAACATTAATTCCTCTTCACGATTCAATTCCATTTTATTTGTATAGCGTCTGTTACAATCATGACCCCCACTACAATCCTTAATCCACAAATCCTAACCCAACAACAGGTCCAGAGTAGTAAACCATGGGTCAAACCAAAGTCCAGATATTAATGGGCCAGTCCAAAAATCCAGCACCGGGTCAGAATATCAGTCAACAAAATCAGAATCCAAAAACATGTCCAGGTGAGAAATAAGGCCGTCAGGTTCAGATTTAAAAACCTGAACCTGACTGAAAAAAAGTCACTGATGAGGCACAAGAGATGATCTAGTAAAGCAACAGAAGTTTTGTTTCAGAAGTGCACATTCAGCTGCCTAACTTTAACCCCCTAACCCCCTAACCCAAACCCCCTAACCCTAACCCCCTAACCCAAACCCTTACCCTAACCCTAATCTAGTAAAGCAACAGAAGTTTTGTTTTCAGAAGTGCACATTCAGCTGCCTAACTTTAACCCCCTAACCCCCTAACCCAAACCCCCGAACCCCCTAACCTGGACCCTGCAACCCCTAACCCAAACCCTAACCCCCGAACCCCAACCCCTCCCAAACCAAACCCTACCCCAACCCCTAACCCCTAACCCTAACCTTACCCTGCAACCCCTAACCCCTAACCCCCTAACCCTAACCCCTAACCCTAACCCTAACCCCTAACCCTAACCCCCTAACCCGAACCCGAACCCCCTAACCCTAACCCCCTAACCCTAACCCTAACCCTTACCCTGCAACCCCTAACCCTAACCCCAAACCCTAACCCTAACCCCCTAACCCTAACCCTAACCCGAACCCCTAACCCTAACCCCTAACCCGAACCCGAACCCCCTAACCCTAACCCCCTAACCCTAACCCTAACCCGAACCCCCTAACCCTAACCCGAACCCTAACAGCAGCAACGCAGTGACTCAGAGCAGGAAGGCGGGTCAGTAAACGAGACGAGAACCACGACGGGTCAAGCTTGTGATGATCGAGCTAAAATAGACCCGTTCCAGTTCACAAGTAGTTCATTCCACCCATTCACCTGGGGGGGGGTCCAGTTCTTATACAGTCTATGGTCTTACAGACAGAGGGGGGGGTTAGGATGGATGGATGAAGCTGATTAGATGAGGATGGGAAGATATGAGGCTAAATAATGGAAAGGACACGTGAAAGACATTTTTTTTACAATTTAAAAAAAATTATAAAAAGCAGAGCGTTTTTGTTAAGAACAGAAGTAATTCACATTATCTACAACAGAAGCTGTACTGCAGGTGAAAAATGTATTTTTACACTTTGATGGATTCTTTTATAAACAGCCAGAATTACAAGGTTTAAGGATATAATTATACACTAAAACTTGTTGCAGTACACTGTGTAATTACGACTAAAACGACCCCACAGAGTTTGAAAGAAATGTGTGCAGCAGCGCAAAACCCCACAAATGCAGAATTCAACAGTTGGAAAAAAAAAACAAAAAACAAAAGAATGAATAAAATAATATATCGTCTTATTTAGTTTCAGCTGAAAGTGACAGATGGAGACTCTAAACTCGAACTATTGTTTTAATCAACGATTAATGAAAAAAAAACATTTTTCACGCTAAGTACATTAATCCATCTTTTTCTGAAGTAATCAATAAATATATCAGATTTTACACAAAAAGATTCTGCTTTCGTCTCTTCGTGCAGAAAGATGAAACTAATTCAAGGATTGAAACGTCAAGACACGCAGGCCGCAAAAATACTATTTTCATAATTACATCAATAATCTGATTATTGGAAAAGACATTGATTCATGTTCAGAGATATTTGGTTTCAGCTTTAATTTCCTCAGCATAGAAGTGTGTGAATTAAAGTCTTCAAACGTAACGTGAGATGAACGTGCGCGGGGATTTCCCGCCGTCACTGAATATCACAGATTAGTCTGGAGATTGAAGCTCCGCGACTCTTTATAATTAACGGGTTCATACATGAAGGTAAAAGGGAAGGAAAAATATGCCTCTTATTTTTGAAAAAAGAAAAAGAAAAAAACTGCTCCAGAGACGGAGACAAAAATGGATTTTCTTTCTAATATGTTGCATTAATCTACAGTTATTTTTAAACTTTGAGCAGCAAACCTGCGGCTGTTTTTCCCCGAAACTACGTTTCAAAACGGGACCCCCCCCCCCCATTAAAGCATTAAAACATTAAAGCAAAAGCGGCCTCAGTGGCGGCTTTGACGCTGGCAGGCCGCGGGGACGCGCTCAGGCGTCCCCGCGGCTCCGCGGAGGCCCGAATCAGCACCGGAGCCGCGGGAGACGCGGCGCGACTCGAGCGCAGCTTTAATGGTGAAAAAGTGGGTTTCCTGGTGCGGTTCGGCGTCTGCAGGGACGGAATGTCGAATCTGGATCGGAATTCTGCTAAATCCTTCACGTCATAAAACATCAAGTATTTGTTCTTTTTTATTTGGAGGAAACTACCAGGATGAATAAATTCATGTAAACGGTTAAGCTCTCTTTTTTTGCTCTCTTTAATAAGCATATATTTTTTATTTTTTGTTTTTATAATTGTAGACCCTCCTCTCCACATTTTCTGATTTATCTGTATGATAAACGCAAGATGACTCTTCTGCCAAACTGATCCGGTTCCGTCCGGGATGCGCTGAAACCAAACCGTCTGAACCCTGGAACGTGCGCTAAACTGCGGATCGCCGCTGATTGGCTCTAACGCTAACCCTCTGTCTCTCTCTCTCTTTCTCGCGCTCCCTCTCCACACGCGCTTGCATTCACGCACGCTCTCTCTCTCTCTCTCGCTCTCTCGAGCGCACCGCTGCGCCTCTTCATTCTTATCTCCAAACAGTTTTTTTTTTTAATCCTCACTCCGCTGTGAATGAACGAGGAGCTTGTTAACATATTCAGACCAACGTCACGCGCTGAAGGTGGATCACGGCGCGCAGCCTTTTCTATAAAACCCCCCTGCAGGCCGCGGTCTCTCTCTCCGTGGAGGTGTAGTCACCGGTTTGATTAGAAGGCAAAGAACAGCAACCTTTCCCGAACCGGATTGTTTGACGCCGCTGAGGGGACGCGGGTTGCAGGTAGGAAGACTCTGTTGTTTGGATCTGAAACGGACAAAACTCTACTTTTTACGTCTCGGCAGGAAAAATACGCACAAATCATTTATTGCTTTGCGCCCTTTGCTTTTCAAATCGCTTCCAAAGATTTACCTGTTTATCTTTGGCACTTAAGGCTCATTGAGTCCCTCTTTTCTCTAGATTTCTTTAAACTAGATTTATTGCCGTTGCTTTATAAACCCGGTCCGCCCGGGGGGGCTTGGCTGAGCCCCCTGAACTGTACCTATAAAGGCGCACGAGCTGATAGACAAGCCGGCGCACGCAAACCTGTAAAACTATTTGGAATAGTTGACAGCTTGTGCTCGCTGCGGAGCAGCAGTGAGGGTTAGAGTTGGGGATAGGAGCAGCAGGGGGGGTTAGGGTTGGGGATAGGAGCAGCAGGGGGGGTTAGGGTTGGGGATAGGAGCAGCGGTGACAGCGGAATGAAGGGGAGTTCCGCCGGCGGAGGCGCGGGCTTCTCACGGATTTCAACGGGGTCAAATAAGAGTCTGGAGGCGCGTCTCCGTTATTTACTGGCATAACTACCCCACTAACAGAGACAAATTATTTTATTTTTTTCATTCTAATGCTAAAAAATGCAACGACGCAGGGATCTAGTCTGTTTGACAAAAGTGCTCTTATTTCGATGCAGTTATCTCGAATAAGACTTTATAAACCTCTCAGCCGCTGATCGTCACTAAACAGCAGTTTAAACAGTTTAAACAGTTGAATTCACGCCAAACTGACGAAACACACATTGTTCTTATTTTTTTTTGGCAGATTTATAAGCCATTTAAAAAAGGGAGTTAAAGGACTCGGTTTCAACGTCGCAGGCGCAGGTGGATGCTGGGAAGCGGAGATGTTCCCTCTGGCCCAGTTCGGGGTGCTGTCGGCCCTGGTCACGGCGCTCACGTCCGTGCTGACCGCGCTGCTGCTGCTGGCGCTGACCCGCCAGCTGTGGAGCCTCCGCTGGAGCCTGACCCGGGACAAAGACAGCAGCCTCCCGCTGCCCAGGGGCTCCATGGGCTGGCCGCTGGTCGGGGAGACCTTCCACTGGCTCTTCCAGGTGACTTTTACAAGCGTTCCGGAGCGCAGCTCGTAAATTTCAGCTTGTTTTCATCTAAAAATTAAATTTAAAGAGGGTTATTTAAAGGGGGGTAAACATTGAAGGGCTGTAGGAGCGTTAAAACAAGATCTAAATAATAATAATTTAGATGAAAACAGGGCTTTGTGAAGTCGGAGCAGATTCTTATCCAGGTGAGTTTGGTGGTGAAGCGTGTGCGGACTTGATGTTCGGGCTGTAATTCCTTCCTAGGATGCAGAAAGCTGATGTTTCCTGTTCACCTCTCTCAGTTAGTTCTCATTCCACCATCCCTCCTTCCTTCTATCGCTCCATCCGTTCACCACGAGAATGAATAAAAATAGAAGTTCAGTTCAGTTCAATAAAAGGTGTTAATCCCCGAAGGTAAATGATGGGCTTCGTTTATCTTTGCTTTAGAAGAAATATTATGTTCTTAAAGCTGAATCCCACAATCTTGTTTATTTATTTTACTTGCAGTTGGATTTTTGTTTATTAATTACAGCCTTTACTTTTTCTTTTTTCTAATGCTTTAAAAGTCCAAACTTCTTAAGGGAAATTCTCAAAGACATTTTCAAGATTGCAGTTAGATTAACACATTTTATTTATAAAATATTGCAGTAGGTGTGTAATATAATATCCACATTTAATCTCTCAGAATGACCACTAACAGTGTTATTCTTTACTTCAAAAAAAAAAAAAAAAGATAAAAACAGGTGTTGCACGTCACAAATGCAAATGACACATTTTTATTAAATAAAAAACAATAACATGTTGCTTTTCACTGACAGTGCAGACTATTAACCAGGAATGTCTAAAACATATAGAGTTTAAGTGAAAAAATGTCCTAAAGTCCTAAGAGGTTCATCTAAGACCCTTCAGGCCTCACGGAGCGTGTTTAATATTAACATCTATGACAGCACAATTAAAAGAACTTTGATTTGTTTGGGAGGGTTTCCAGGAGAAAGACTGCAGAAGAAACCTGCAGACCTCTGGAAGGAAGTCCTGTTGAACTAACCCGAACCCTGATGAGACCAAACTGAAGTCCAGAGCCATATTTGGGTTAGGACAGTCAAGGACAGTGGTGGAGGGTGATGATTTGGGCTTGTTTTGCAGCTACTTGGACTCACTGAGTCCAAGTTCGTTGGATTATGTGTCAGGATCAGAAAGCCAAATCTACGTCAGAATGACTGGAAATTAAATAAGCACCAAGTGCCAAATCTTTTTACCACACTCCCCCAGTAGACCGCAGACATGTGCAACTTCAATCTGAACACAGATTCAGAGTACTATTCAAAGAGCACAAACAAATCAAATTTGAAAGACGCCCCCCCGGCCTGACGAGGAAGCTGTTGCAGTCGGTTGTAGAAAGTGAATGACAGAGAAGGCTTGCAAAATGTCAAGACGTCTGTTCAGTGTTGAGGAAAAACTTTGTCATGTACTTGAGGACTCTTATTTTGAAGGGAAAAGCCTTCTGAGGATGGCGATCGGTCCTCTGGTGACAGTAAAGGTGACAGCAGGTGGCGCTACTCTGCTACTTGGATAAAGAGCTACTGAATTTCTACATCCTAGCCTCGTTAGTTTACTTTCCTTCCATTTTCTGGTCCATTTACTTTGAGGATAAGGTGACATATTAAATCTTGACTTTTACTAATAAATTCCAAATTTCCTAAAATGCGACAAAGTTGGTTTCAGATTTCTTCTTCACGCCGCAGGGTTCCAACTTCCACATCTCGCGCAGAGAGCGTCATGGCAACGTGTTTAAGACCCACCTCCTGGGGAAGCCCGTCATCCGGGTGACAGGTGCCGAAAACATCCGCAAGATCCTGCTGGGGGAGCATAGCCTGGTGTGCACCCAGTGGCCCCAGAGCACCCGCATCATCCTGGGGCCTAACACCCTGGTCAACTCCATCGGAGACCTCCACAAGAAAAAGAGAAAAGTAAGAAGGTGGTGCTGGGTGGCGGCAACCTTCCTTTAGCTCCGCCCTGCAGTACCCTGCTGTACTGACTGCCATGTGCAAGGTAATAACTTTAAAGACTCTCCTCTCTTTGTCTCCTCAACCCTTCAAAGATCCTGGCCAAAGTGTTTAGCCGAGGGGCTCTGGAGTCCTACCTGCCCCGGCTGCAGGATGTCATCAAGTCTGAAATCGCCAAGTGGTGCTCGGCGCCGGGCCCCGTGGATGTGTACAGCGCAGCCAGGTCCCTGACCTTCTGCATTGCCGTTAAGGTACTGCTGGGTCTGCAACTGGAAGAGGAGCGGATCCTTTACCTGGCCAAGATCTTCGAGCAGCTGATGAACAACCTCTTCTCGCTCCCCATCGACGCTCCACTCAGCGGGCTACGCAAGGTGAAAAGACGATTTGTGTTGCACGGCTTTGATTTAGCAAATGGAAGATGATGCTTTACATGTCTTAGACTGTAGGTACAGCTGACGCAGTGATCACAGTGATATGACTCTGTCCAGGGCATAAAAGCCAGAGAAATCCTGCACGCCAATATGGAGAAAATAATTGAGGAGAAGATGGAGCGGCAGCAGACAGAAGAGGAATATCACGATGCCTTCGACTACATGCTGTCCAGCGCCAAGGAGCACAACTATCAGCTCAGCATGCAGGAGCTCAAGGTACCACATTTCATGTTCAGCCCTTCACATTCTGGAAAGGTGAAATTTACACCTCTTTTTGTCTCCTCTGGGAGGTGGAAAAAAAAGGGGACACAGTTTGTGTATGTAAGTTGGGACAAGATGTTTATCATCATCTTCTTTTAACAATAGTTCATGGACATCATGGAGATCAGTTGATGGAGTTTTGGGAGAGTTTTCTCATCTGATACAAAGTTGGATCTGTTCACTAGTCCTGGGTCTCCTTTGTCTTGTTAATTCACTGGCTGCCATTGAATCTGAATGCTCACTGCCATTGAGTTAATTGTTTGATGATGCCCAAGTGTCTTTGGTTGGTCTGGACCACTTCACCACTCGCACTGCTCTACTACTAAGCCATGGTTTTGTGATGAAGCAGTGGGTGGTTTAGCGTCATCTTGCTGAAAGATCCAAGGTCTCAACTCTGTGTTTCTCAGTCCTCGTTCTCAAGTCCGACTGGCCTCCATGTTTGAGGCATTTCCCTTTTTCAACACACCTGCTTCAGACAATGAGTCCTTCACTGGAGCAGGAAAACATCTAGCACATGCAACGTGCTGCTTACTGAAGATCATGGCTGAGAAAAAACACTGCAATAAAACACGAGCTGTAATACAAGAAATAAACACAAAAGTCTAATGGAAAATGACTTGACAAAGTTTGGCAAGATTTAAAATTTACTTGACCATAAATCTTGTTTCCAGTTTCCATCTGGTAGCGTTAAAGGGTTTTAAAGGAACATATTACAGCATAGTAACACGTGAAAGACACTGAAAATTAATAAACAATTCTTTATCGGTCCCTCAAAAAAACAAAGTCCAAGAAATATAGATTTCTCCAGATTCTGATATTTTAAGCTTTTATAAGTTTTCCATGCTCCTTTGTGAATATAATTTTGTGAGATTTGGAGATCATTGCCTTTTGTTTTTAAACAACATCTCACCTTTTTAGGAAATGAAGTTATCAGGACTATTACCGGTCTTAGATTCATATGAGCTTGGTGTTTTAATTGGCTAAATCCACTTATCCACCTCCCGCGTTGCAGGAAACGGCTGTGGAGCTGATCTTTGCAGCCCACTCCACCACAGCCAGTGCCTCCACGTCGCTGGTTCTGCAGCTGCTTCGCCACCCGGCGGTGGTGGAGCGGGCCAGGGCCGAGCTGGAGGCCGAGGGCCTCAGCACCGAGTCCAGCGGCGTTCCCAGCCTGTCTTGCGTCACTGTAGAACAAGAGCAGGACGCTGCCGACATGGAGACGACCCACCTGCTGAACGGCGGGTGTCAGAGTGATGATGATGGTTTTCCACGCTCCCAGTCCCACATACCATACGTGACCCTGGACAAGCTGAGCCAGCTGCGCTACATCGACTGCGTCGTGAAGGAGGTGCTCCGCTTCCTGCCACCGGTCTCTGGTGGTTACCGGACTGCTTTGCAGACGTTTGAACTAGACGTAAGTCCAAAACTCTTTTTCATGAACGACAAGAAAGGCTTCTACGGGGGGAGTTGGGGTGAGGGTGGGACTTTAATTGAGCTTTGCAGGCGAGACATCAGAAGTATCTGTTGCTCAAATATACCTATAAGCAAGATTTTAGTAATGGGAATAAACCATGTAAATGGGTGAGTGCAAGCATAAACGCAGCTCTGGATGTCTGCCTTAACTCGCTCCGAGCAGTTGCCTCATTCCTGGCATTCTTTGGCGATTCGAGCAAAACAAATAGAAAATCCAAGTCAGTTCCTAGAACCATTTGACACCAAGGGGTAACATCTAGTTTTCAAAACCGGAGAATCTGCAGAAGTAGCAGAAGTTGCAGTTGAATAAACACATGGGGCTGAATCCAACAGTTGATCTAACTCCACTGTCCCCAAGAGGCTACATGCAGCTGACTACCAGGAAACAAAGAAAACTGCAGCTCCTCTAGTGACCACTAGGGTCTGGCTCCAACAGTGAATCAGTCTCCACCGACCTCGATGGTAAAATGTCAAACTTCAGAGCAGAAATAAACAAAGCTCCTCAATCTCCCCCGAACTGAAAGCAGAAAAACTCAACTCTGCAGAAATGACCTACATCTCTTCCGATAAGAGTCCATATACGTCCGTGATCTGAGGAGACCAGTTGATGGAAATTTTGGTTGACTAATGTTTTTTTTTTCAAGCTTTGTTTTCATGAAAAACAAATCTAGATGGGAGCATATGTTTCTCTACAATCTGTACGTACCTTGCAGCATTGGTGTTTTCTTTCCAGATGTACTGGCTGTCCGTTCCATCGACATGAATGCACCTGCCACTATCAGATATTCAGGGTTTTAATCTGAGTGCTGAAAGAAGCCAGATAGTCCAACTTTAGTTTAGAGGGTTAGGGTCTATGCAGCATCTATCGTTTCCAAAGAGAATTTCAAATTTCAGTTCTTCTGACCACAAGACAGATTTGGACTTTTGCCTCAGTCCATTTAAAAAGGAGCTGCTGTTCAGAGAAGATGGTGGTGTTTCTAGATCATGTGCACATGTCCCCTCTTCTTTGCACAACAAAGCTTCAACCTACGTTTGTAGGTGACACTGGTGTGTTCGTAGAGGTTTCTCGAGGTGTTCCTGAGCTCATACAGTGATTTCTGCTAAAGAAAGTTGTCTGTTTTTGTTGCAACAGCATCACCAACCTGCTGTACAGGTTTTCGGCCTTGGTCCTTGTCTACTGAGATTTGTTAAGTTTTTCAGATTTTTTTTTACAAAAGTGTATAATGAACCTCATCTTTTAGTTGCATTTATAACCAGCTGATCCTCGCACAAATTAAGCTCATCAATTGTCAGAGGTATTTTTAAGCATCACACAAGTTTTCTAGCAACTTGTTGTTCCAGTCCAAACATGTCACTGGCATTAAGTTCCAAATATGCATGAAGAAAATAACACCTTTAAGGCTGAGCCGGTGATATATTGTCTTTGTGCCATCCATCAACCCATCCATCCATCCGTCAACCTCTGATCATCTAGGTTCAGGTCTGGGTCTAAGGAGAGAGCCCTGGACCACCTCCTCATCCTCCAGGGGGCTTACTGAAGCCTTCTCAGGCTAATCTCACCAGTATGTCCTGGATCTGTCCCTGGGGAGACAACCTCACCAGTTGCTCCTCTTGGTGTGAAGGAACGGCGACTACTCTGAGTCCCTTCCAGAATCACCAAACTTCCCAGACCATCTCCACTGCTGCCTTCGGCAGGATCTCCCAAGGCTAAGTGGCTCGTGTGGTCAGTCTGGATGAAGAGCAATTCCAGATATATAGAGAATAAAAATATAAGAATAAAATCAAGGAGTAATGGGTTAGATTTGAGAGGGGGCTCACTGGCATAGCAACTGGTCCTTGAAATATGGGGTTCCAGCCCAAATAAGCAATGTGAGTTTGTCCTCCTGTGAACTCATCTCTTACAGGAGGGGGCACATGGTCAGTTGTGGAGATGAGTAACTGGTAGCAGCTGGAGGCGGGGGCCTGGTGTGCTCAGCCTCTATAACTGGTTCTTTGTATCATTTTCAATTAATTATTGGGTTTGAATGAATCCCAGAGCATAGCATCCTGTTTTTATGTGACACTTGGCTCAGCGTATCAACTCTATGAAAGTGCATTGCTCATTCATTGGTTGAAAAAACAAGAAAAGAAAAATGAAAGGATGCGTGTCGTTAGTACTAACAGTCAATTGTATTTCCTCATTTTGCAGGGTTACCAGATCCCCAAAGGCTGGAGTGTGATGTACAGCATCCGGGACACCCATGAGACTGCAGCGGTCTTCCAAAGTCCAGAGTTGTTTGACCCCGACCGATTTGGGCCAGAGCGAGAGGAGAGCCGGTCTTCTCGGTTCAGCTATGTGCCATTTGGCGGCGGCGTACGGAGCTGCGTTGGGAAAGAACTGGCACAGATCATTCTTAAAACTCTCACAGTGGAGCTGATTGGGATGTGCAAATGGACCCTGGCTACAGAGAACTTTCCCAAGATGCAGACAGTTCCCATAGTTCACCCTGTAAACGGGCTGCACGTGCGTTTCTCTTATAAACACTCGCCTTAGGTGCAAAAAAGACTGACAGACTTTCCAAAAACAAAACAAAAAAACAGTTAACCCAGGAGGCAGTTTAAGCTTTTCTGCTTCTGGTAAAAGCTTTCCAAGTAAAAATCCACGAGGACCACAGTGGTCCTGGTGGCTCAGTTCAGCCCTTCAGACATGAGGGGGTTTACATCGCTGTCCTGCAGCACTTCGTCTTTACTTTAGTGGTCCATTGGAAACTCATGAAACCACTTTCTATTGTTGTACAAGTGCTAATGCGACTACCTGTGATTCTCCACTGCAGTGCTTCCATCATGTCCCAGTTTTCATCCCATAAATGCATTCAGTTGCAGGAGGAAGGAGGTGACAAGATGCATCACCTTCCAGGGTTTCTGCAGGTTAAGGCAAGCTAGGTTTAAGACTTTCAGTGTTATGCTTAAATTTAAGACCCAACAAACACCACCACATGCAAAAGCTCAGATGATTCAGACTTACGGACAATTTTTCCACCGCAGTACCTTAGCTGTCAGTGTAGCTGTGGAACCAAATGTTGGGAAATCTATTGCAATGGTTACTGCCATCACCACCAGCATGGATGATGGAGCAGAGCTCTGTGGAAGCGAGGCTGAACAGAACCGCAATACATGAAGTAGCAACGTCTTGTAAAACCACTTTGTCCCACTAGAAGTGTGCTTTGTTATCTGACACCAGGGGCTGACGTGCCCAAGTTAGGCAGCCATTTTGGGTCCTGTTGCATGAAGGGTAGCAGCAACCTCAGTCTGGCTCCTGCTACTCTGCTGGTTGAGCTCTTAGACGCAAGACTCAAGGTGTCACGTTGGTGATGCCGTTTTCATGGTCCACGTACTTGAGCGTAGCCACTCATACGAACACAGAACCCCGACACAGATGATCCCATATAGAGCCCCGTTTGTCAGCCCATTCCTTAGATGAACCACACACACACACACACACACACACACACACACACACACGCCGGCCAGGACGTTCTGTGTAGAACCTTGAACACTTGAGGAAAATGTTTCATGGACACACAAGAGACGGGGTTCGGGTTGGGGGTCCAGTCTCACTGTGGAATTTGCACTTTTGTCAAGTTGGTTCCACGATCAGGGGCATCAGATTCAAAATGCTGTACATTCAAAATGTTCTTTTTTTTATATGAATGTTATATAGACCTTTTTATCAGTGCTATTATGTATGTATGAAATGAAGTAGCATTATGAATAAGCTGTATTTAAAAATGTATCATATCGTAGACACTAACCTGTAATGTAAAAGACTTTCCAGAAAATCTTTTTCCTAGGTCTTAGAAATTGTTTATAACATTATGCTTCTCCAAACAATAATTATAATAATAGTAATAATAAGAATTTTTTTATGTTTAAATTGTTACTGGCCTAATTTGAGGACTGTTTGAATCTTAAAGTCTAATAAATGCGCTGTGAAGTCTTATGTACAGATGGATTTATGGAAGGAGATAGCACTTTCTCTGCTTTAAGGAGTATGTATATGTTTGTTCTGTTTATATATTCATTGAAAGTAGCAGATGTAGCTGCTGTACAGTTGATTTAAAGAGTAAAATAGAAAATGATAGAATGGTTTATTTTGTGATTTTATTTATTTCTGGTGCCTTGCATGGTTGTAGTTGCAGTTGGGGCCTGGGGCCACGGATGGATCAGTTCTGCTGATGTGTGTTGAACCGAGTCGGGGCACGAAGGTGCTACGTAAAAACTTTTGACGTTTTTCATTCATAAGAAGCATCTGATGATGTAAACCATGCCTCGCAAAAAGGAGATCGAGATTTGTTCATCTGCGTGAGGATGGAAAGGGACACAAAATCATCTCTGACCATGGACTGATGGATGTCTAAACACCTTGACAAGCTTTGTATGCAGCCAAGATGACTCCAAAGACAACATGGAATAGTGCGGTAAAGTAGCAGCTAAAGGCTTGAAGACACTGGTGCAACTTACAAACATCTCTGTCAATGGCTCTATGGTCAGAACACGATGGGAGCTGTCTAGAAAAAAAGTTGAATAGTTTGAAGCCCAATGCTCAGTAATACGGCACAAAAAGAACACAGCTCAACAGCATCAAAACATCCCATCAGTGATGCATGGTGGAGGGAGCATCCTGATGTGGGCAAAGCTCTCTGGCTATTGACCCTGGTCTATTGATCCTGACCCTGTTGAAGCTGGATGATGCAGCCTGATCTTCTTCCTTCTGGCTTTTTCATTGAAGACATCTAACATTGACTGTTCCTTTGATGTGCTCCTTCTTGCTCTTATCCTCGTCACTTTCAAGGAAAGTCCTAACGCGTTCACCTCTATCACCTCCAGATCTCTACCAGTCTCTTGGTCTGTGCTGCTGTCTCCAAGCCACAGAAAAGATCTGGTCCCACCACTATCTAGTAAACCTTTTCCTGTAGAGTTGAGCCAAAGTGTCTTAACTCCTGCATCTTCTTTACCTCTGCTCCTCACATTCTTCCTGTTCTGCCTTCTTTTTCATTTATATACATATGTAAAACTGTAAAATATAATGAACTCACAAATTAAAAATTGTAAAAGCTCAGTTACAGGCTAAATTAAAAAGATGGGTCTGGGGTCGCCTTTTAATAACCTCTAGCCTTCCTGCTGCTTTCAGATCTTCTGGTAGATCACCCACAAACGTGGCCCATGACAGTAAAAGGAGGATTATGTTTTTGTTCTCACTCTGGAATAATTAAAACATCCATCAGAAGACCTGAGAAGTTCATAAAATGTGAGTAACTCACACAGAAACCATTGGGAGTTTTATAAACTAATAAAAGGATCTTCAGTCAGTCCTGAAGGAAACAGGCAGCCAGTCAGAGACTTTAAAATCACTTAATCTGAACTCTCTTTCTGATTTCAGTCAGCAGACAAGCTGCTGAAGTTTAAAGTACCTGAAACTGAACTTTAGTTTTCTTGAGGAGACCAGAAAGACGAGTGTTACAGTAATCCAGCCTGCAGGTAATAAAAGCTTGGACCAGAGTCTGCAGTGGCTCAGAGAGAAATGGTCTGACCCTGGAGATGTTTTTCAGGTGATAAAATACATATTTTGATGTGAGAATCAAAACTCAGGTCTGATTCCAGGGTGATGAATAGTTTATTTTATGTTTCTCTCTGATCTTCAGAACCAGTTAACAAGATCTCAGTTTTGTCCTGATGGAGTTGTAGAGAACTTTGTTCCATCCATAATTTAATATCTAAAATACTGTCATAAAGGCTTCTGACTGGACTTATGTCATCAGGAGATAGCAACAGAAAGCTGAGCATCATCAGCGTAAGTTTTGAAACTGATGCTGTGTCTCCTGATGATGAGGAAGAATGAAAATATTAAAGAGTGTTGGACCCAAAACTGAATCCTGAGGAACACCAAGGTTCATTTAGTACTTAGTAGAAAAATATTGATCCACACTGACAAAGAACAACATGATTCAAACCATTTAAAAGAGTTCCAGAGAGGCCGATCAGGCTATGTAGTCTGTTCAGAAGGATGGAGATCTACTAGATCAAATGGATTCAAGGATTCAAGGATCATTTACTGTCATTTCAACATATGTTAAATGTGGAAAAAAATTAAATGAGTTACCCTGGTCCCGGAGCAAGCCCAGTAGTAATATAACATAAAATAGAAATATAAAATAGAATAAACAACTCAAAGTATTCACAAAATACCAAGATAAAAATGCAGATTTAAACTAAGTAATATAAACAGTCAGAGTTCAAAGTGACAAAGTGTTGTTCAAAGTGGCAAAATGTGCAAACCCTGCACTTAAATCTAGCAGAACTAAAAACAGACAATTTCTTCTCATCCACACTGATCCTGAACTCATTCACTTCTTTTACAGCTGCTGTCTCTGTGCTGTTGTTGCTCCAAAACCCATACTGGACTTCGACAAACATACTAGGAGTATTCATATCATCATTTAGCTGATTAAAAACAAGCTTTTCTAAAATGTTACCAAACAGTGGCAGAATAGAGAAAGTATGACCCTAAATGTGGAAGCGAATCCACCAGAATGGTCTCAGAAAGAGTCCACCTTTAGGTGTGGTCCAGTCAGACCGCAGACCTGAAGCCCACAGAGATCCCGTGGACCTTAATGAAAGACAAAGCATCAACATTTCTTGAGTTTTTATTGAACACACCAATAAACAGTCACAGTGCTGGAGGACAAAGCAAGTGAATCCTTAGAGTTAATGACTTCAGCATGTCTGGATCAGAGACGCGCAGCGTTGAAGAAGTTCGCATGTCATCATTTATTATTATGACTTCAGATCATATTTTAGGGTAAATTATTGCAGGAAACTAGTTACTTCCAAAAGGGTTCAAACACTATAAATGCAGACCACGTGATGAGCGAGTACTTCCAGTTGTTCACAAAAGAGACATAAAATTCTGCTTGTACAAATATTGTGGGATTAATTTCATGACCTGTGCACCTCAGAAGTGCTTGTCAGTGGAGGGAAAACTTTGGAAACTCCCTTCCTTGTCACCTCAGGGCCTGTCTTCATTCACACCCATTTCTGTTTCTTTAATTTGTGGAGTGGTGAGAGAATGTCCTGGGTTGAAGGTAGAACAGTGCATAAATATTTAGACACTTTTTTATTTATATTTACAAAAACCTTAGTTACAGCATTGAGGCCAATTTTCAGCTTTAACCCATTCTCATAAAAAACAGAGAAAAAGCTCAGGAATCATTGGTTTATATTTTATATATATAATCTCAACAGGGTCCCATATATATATATATAGATATATATATATATATATATATATATATATATATATATATATATATATATATAGATATATATATATATATATAGAGATATATATATATATATATATATATATATATATATAAATAATTCATATATAACTGTCACCAAAGACGCAGCACATTTCCAAGTGTCAGGATATTCTCTCTGCTCAAACTGAACCAAAAGTAGAAAAGCTGATTGGAAGTAAAGTCCCACAGTCACACCTGAAGGTTACTGCAGTTTTTGAATTGAACTGAAGTGAATATTATTTTACCAGTGACTGAGGGGAAGTGATATTGTTGCAGTATAAACTGGAGGAGAAGAAATATTAAAATCAGCTTCAAAGCTGGTGAAAAGTTGAAAGTGTTGCAGAAATAAAGGTGAAATCTCCACAGATATCCATGAATACATTGGGGTGCTGTTTGTTACCTGGCAACAACAGAGTTGATGATGTCACTGGAAACATAGGTGAAGTCTCTGACTATGCAACATGGAGGGAAACTGACAACCAACAGGTGGAGGTCAGGATGTAGAGACACTCCTCCACAGTATCGTATCCTGGATTACACCAGTTAACAGGATAAACAACATTATGCCAGCCATCAATTCAAAGACCACACCCACGTTGTTGCCCGGACGACACCCCTGGCATTGAGGCTACTCACTACTGCTCCGCGGGACTTGTCCCTGCGACGCTGGACGCTGGACGCTCCAGTTTGTGCCCGGTGTGTGGTGATTTTTTGCGGTCGGGTGTCGACATGCTGTCTGTGGGTGCGGACCGGTTCTCTTGTGGCTGGTGGAGACGTGCCGCCGTGGACATGGACGGTGTCGCTGGGGGCCGGTTTGGGGAAGCTAATCCTGAACTGCTACCCGCGGCAACCACCGCCACTGGATCACGGCCGCAGCGTCAACTGAGCCGGGATGGGGGTGAGTCAGCTGATCTGGCAGGGGTCCGTCAGTAGACCTGGTGGGCCCGGCACCGCCAGGGGTGACGGCAACAACCTGGTCCACATGATGAACCGGGCTCTGGGACGGTCGGCTCCGTCGCTCGTCGGACTGAGGGAGCTCAGTCTTCCCAGAGGAGACAGTTTGGTTCATCGGTGTTTCCTCCTCTGACCTGGAGATATCTCACTTGATTCACCATTGTGGAGATATACTGGTTTTAATGGCTGTTAACTGGAGTTAGCACTTGGACCACAGGACCAGGACATGAAAAAGGAGCGCTGGATGCTGGCAGCTCCTCAAGTACACCAGACTGCAGCGTCTGGTGTACTTGAAACTTAAATTTCCCCCTTGGGGGATCAATAAAGTATATTTGAATTTGAATTGAATTGAATTGAATTATGCATAATATAATTTAATTTAATAAACTTGATGAGATCCACTTGAATTCACCCCTTATATAGTTGTCATGGATGTCAAATCTCTATGAGACCAGACTGTTTATTCCTGCTTTAAAGTCAGATATACGTGGAAGTCAGTGGCGTCTGGAGGAGCCAGACCCTAGTGGTCTGTGGAGGAACTGCAGAGTCCAGTGGTCAGTAGAGGAACCAAAACCTCTGGTGGTCAGTAGAAGAACTACTTACTTTTCCTGACAATGCACATAATGTGTTTGTTTGTGCCTTTGTTACAGAGCCAGGTCAGTTCATGTCTCCAGGACTACAAAATGCATTTTGATAAACATGTTACTTTAACCTCTTCAAAGAAACATCAGACGACTTGCAAAAACACATGACCCTTAGTAGTGACAACCACGGAGAGAAAGGTGTGAATCAGAACAGCGACAAACCTTTAACAGCGCTGTTGAATCCCCATCTAAATGATCTCAAACTGACCCTGAATCAGATGTTCACGATACTGTGGACACCACAGCAGTTTCTCCAAACTGATAACAGTCCTGCATCACATCTTGACCTCATTCCAAATTAAACTGACAGTGAGGTCAACACACGGGTCACTTCTAAGATCAACAGTGAGGCCATCGTTTAGGTCACTAGGCATTTCCACTCTCCACCTGACCAGCCTCATTGACAGGCAGAGAATAGGGTGAAGCTATGTGGCAGAAAATTAATGGGACACACACAGTCTGGCCTATTTGTGTCCTCTGCAGGGCCCCGTAGCTCTGCCAAGGTCGTTATCTAATGGACACTCAGTCACTGTGAACTTGGAGACGTTTTGAACCAGGGTTCACTCCAACGGGACCGGCTGATCAGGTCAGCGACTGGTCAGCTGGTGGTGGTGGTGGTGGGGGTGGGGTGGGGGTGGGGGGTGCATGGGAACCAGAGACGACAGACAACAACTCTTCAATGTCTGCCTGGTCATTATACAACAAACAACATTCTACAATGTGCAGTAAAGGTTGGAAATAAAGAGCTCTCAAGGTTTGGGAGCGTCACACTAATAAGCCAAAGTGTCATACATTCACTGAAGCTGCTTTATGTCTGTCATACTTTTACATTGGTTTTTCAGTTTTTTTTCACTTCTGACACTTTTAAATGCCGCTGTTTGTTAAATGAATCTCTGTGCTTCTTTAGAGTCATTTGTTGTCATGATACAAAAGTATGAAAACCCTCTTCAACACTAAAAAAAATTCAAACATTAGAAGTATAGAATTATCGTGATCACATTTGGATAAAAAAAATAAATTTAAATATTGGACAGACACAGTGAAACTCATTACTCTGTAGGGATGAATCCAGGCATTTTATTGATGTTTACATTCATGCTAGTACATATACAGATCTGTATATTTGCCACAAATAAAGCAAATACACACATTATTAGTGTTTGGTAGATTTTTTTCTTTGATGTAACAGTGTTTCTTGGGAACAAGTCTTACACCATTTAAAAGCCTGTTTATTTCCCTTTTAAATGATTCCACATCTGTCAGGAACATCTGTGGGATCCCCAGCAGAGATGAGGATGAGGTTTGGACCAATGAAAGATTTACCAAAACTTTGTTGCCAATGGCAAACAGCTTTCTTCTGCTGTTGACTCTTGTTTGATGGATTGGATGATTGAAGTCTGTTAAACTGCCAGTATTTATTATTTCTTCAATTTAAATGTACTGATTTAACAACCAGGAGCCTCAGCAGTGTGGGGAAGAGCCATACACAGCTACAACAGTCTGGTCCCTCCTCCTGCTGGTCACCAGTCTGGTCCCACACTGCTGTGGGAGGACGTCCCAGTCTTCACTCAGCCAGCCTGGTTCTGGTCAGGTTGGTCACAGTCGAAGCTGATCTGTTCGGTGAGGTTGAAGTCAGGACTTTCAGCGACAAGGCGACAAATGAGGGGAGGCAGCCCGAACCAGAAGGCAGCGCCAGGATGGCCGCATGCCCCCCCGATGTGTGTTGTGTGTGTGCGTCTGCTAAATGCATTAAAAACAAGAGGTGGGGCACGGAGGGTTGGTCTTTTCCTCCCAAGCCCCAGCCTCCATTTCTCTATCTTATTTTTTTCCTTGTTTGTTTGTTTGTTTGTTTTCTTCTGGAATTTTCTTATTTGTGTGAGGGAGCTAAAAATTGTTTTGGGGTGCAGATGGTGGATGGTCCCCCCCAGCTTCTTCTTTACTATTTTGTATGTTATGTTTGGGGGGTGTGTAAGGGCAAGTAGGGCCTTGGGCAAAGGGTCTCCCCCACCCCCGGGGAACCAGGGCAGCCATCAGGGCAGCCATCAGGGCCCCACTGTGGGGCGCACCCCTGCATCCAAAAGGCCCACCACCACCGAGGCCCCCCAACGCCCACAAGGGGCCCAAGCACGCCCCGGCCGAGGAACCAGACACCCACCACGACCCCAGGAGGAGCCCCCAGGTAGAGAGATACAAACCGGATACACCACGGCGAGGGGAGATACCCCATCACCACCCACCACCACCACCGCCCTGCAGGGAGGCAGCACACAGGAGGCAGCGACCGCCCCCCAAGGGAAAAACCACCCACCCCAGCCCCCACCCCAACCCAGACCCTGCCGCACCACCTCCCCCACCACATCCCATCAGTGTTCACTGTGGAGGAAAGTCAAGATATCTGAATTTTACAGCATCGAACTGCACAAAACAGCCAGAAATGTCAGTGAAACCACCAGAGCTGCTGCATCGACTCTCATCTGTGACAACGGTGATTTAGAGGATTCACAGTTTTACTGGATTTGAATTAAACCGGCACTTGAAGTGTCCATACCACATTTTCTGCATTATCTGACTTATCTACAGTTCAATTACGATGTGACTGCGGTTTCTAAAACAAGGTAGACGTATGTGGTTTCTTCCCGCTGGAGAGTTTTTCCTGACTTCAGCTCTCTCTGATGTCTAGACCAGAACCTAATCCACCCGTCACATCACAGCCGTCCTGCAGCAGCTCCCAGTTACACTTTAAATCCACTACAACATATTACTTTTCACTTCATGGCCTTGCTGAGCTGCTTCACGTCTCCACCCGTACCCTCAGATCCTCACCAGGGTCGGGGTTCGCCTCAGTCACATGGGACCTGGAGAGATGTTGGGGTTCAAATGATTTCCTGAACATAAAGAGTTCAGATCAAACTGGGCGACAAACCTTGAACTAATAGTTTGAAAGAGACTGACGTGTCATTCTCCTTCCTGTGAAATCTATTTTTCCCCTCATCCCTCATAGCTATAAAAAGCTTTCTCACTGCTGAGTTTCAGTTCCTCCGTGCCCCGAAATTAGGAGTAAAAACAGGATCAGATGGTGACTTGGATAAAGCGGTGGATGGCCAACATCAGCTCCTCAGCCTGTATGTCCAGATATTTTACCTCCAGCGTGTGTTTTCATTAAGTTTATTTTAATCACCGCTGCTGTCACAGGATAAACCACAAAGCTGCAATCTTGGTGGTTTTTCTTGTCTTATGTGCAGCTGAAAGTTTACGTTGTGCTGAGTCAGTTTCAGGAACTCGGGAGCCTCCATTGTGTGACGTGAAGTGGACTGGAGTTAAACTCTGGCAGCTGTTGAGTATCACCAAGAGTTCATCCATGCCGCGCCAGCAGAGAGACGTTGCTCAACATGATCGCCGTCTTGGTTTCATTGTAAAAATTTAAAACGGCCATCCAGTGTAAACAATATTTAGCTGGTCTCTGTGACACTGAGAATGTTTTCCTTGTCTATTTTAGTCCATAGATTGATACCTGACAAATGTAAAATGTAAACGTGAGCAGTGTTCCAGCGTCTCTGTCTATGTCAGTGTTTTGAATCCCATGAAATCAAATGTGCTGAGTATTTTTCTAGGACATGTCCTGCACTATTTAGCCTGTATGCGGCAACAAAAAAGAGAAAAAAAAGAAAATAGTTGCAAATATTCATTGAGTTTGACATTGAGTTTGTTCTCATGGTGAATCACAATCTGAGTGTGTTTCACAGACCATCATTTCAACCCTAACCCTACCCCCTAACCCCTAACCCCCTAACCCCTAACCCCTAACCCCTAACCCCCTAACCCCTAACCCTAACCCTAACCCTACCCTACCCTAAACCCTAACCTAACCCTAAACCCTAACCCCTAACCCCTAAGCCTAAACCCTAAACCCCCCCTAACCCCCCTAACCCTAACCCCTAACCTAAACCTAACCTAACAACCCTAACCCCTAAACCCTAACCCCTACCCCTAACCCCTAACCCTACCCTAACCCCCTAACCCCTAACCCCTAACCCCTAACCCCTAACCCCTAACCCCTAACCCCTAACCCTAACCCCCTGACCCCTAACCCCCTAAACCCCTAACCCCTAACCCTAACCCCTCTAACCCCTAACCCCTAACCCCTAACCCCTAACCCTAACCCCTAACCCCTAACCCCAACCCTACCCCCTAACCCCTAACCCCTAGGTTAGGGGTCAGGGTCTGGTTTTGTTCCAGAACCAGGCTTCACAGCGGAGGTTTCGAAAGCAAAGAACAAGCAAGCATCTTCTGATAGCTTGGGTAGTTACCTCAGTGCTGCATCCATTTCACTTGTCTGAATCAAACCTGGAACTAAAGGAGACTCCAGTTCTTTGACTGGCCACCAGGAGCAGGACCAAAAACTGAGTCCATATCCAATGAGCTCCATGTCAAAATGTCCAACTTTACAACAGAAACTTATTCAAAAGTCTGGTTCAATAACTTATAACTCAGAAGGAAGTTTGTAGAGATTCATATCAATCAATCATCCAATAAATCAAAACTTATTAATGTAGCACTTTTCATACATCTAAAATGCGACACAAAGTGCTTCACAAAATAAAGTAAAACATAGGAACAGGAACAAACAGGAACAAAACATTAAATAAAAACCCGTCCCCCTTACCCCCACACATATAACTCCACGCACACACATCAAGAACACACACGCACCCCCACAGTACAAAGTAAATAGTTCAGTAACATATCAGGGCTCTGAGGATCCAGGTGAGGAAGAACCACCTATGGGAGGCACCACAGCCTCCAACCACAGGGGGCGCCGCCACAGAGACCACCTCAACCCAGATAGACCAGGGTAGACCTACACATTGTACAGAGTCCTTCAGTCCTCCAGGTCCGAGAGATCTCCAAGACCACGTCCCTGCAGACCAGACAACTCCCAGTGTGGCAGGCCCCTATGAGGAAACACTGGAGTTAAAAACTAAAAGATTAAAAGACAGTAAAACAGGATAAAAACAGACAATAGATACAGTAATGATAAAATATAAATAAATTTGAACATTTGGAGATGTAAAAGCTATGGGTTTAAAGATAAAATTTAAAGATTTAATGGTAATAAAATCCAAAAAGAGTCAAAAATAAATTTAATCATTTACCTGGGGTCGCTGAAACACACGGGGAGCCAAGCAGTGATGTCAGAACAGGTGTAATGTGTTCCCGCCCCCTGCTCTTCGTCAGCTGAGTTCTGGAGCAGTTGGAGACTAGAAATGGTCTTTTTGGGAAGACCAGAGAGCAGGACATTACAGTCGTCTAAACGACAGGAGATAAAAGCATCAGCACCTCAGTGTTAGCCTGAGAGGCTAACACTGGCTATATTCTTCAGATAATAAAAACCTATCTTTGTTACATTTTTGATGTGAGGAATAAAAGTAAGCTCAGAGTCAAAAATGATGCCCAGGTTCTTTACACATTGTGCAGGTTTCAAGTCTTGTAGTTTTAATAAAAGTTTCTCTCTTTGGCCTTCAGGACCAATAACTAAAACCTCAGTTTTGTCCTGGTTTAGCTGAAGGAAATTCTCTGCATCCATGTCTTAATATCTAAAATACAGTTAAAAAGAGCATCAACTGGTCCTGAGTCATCAGGAGACACGGCGATGTCCAGCTGTGTATCATCTGCATAACTGTGGAAGCTGATGTCTCCTGATGACGTCCCCAAGGGGACGCATTTACAGATTAAAAAGAACCGGACCTCAGATTGACCCTTGGGGCACCCCACACTTAATTTTATGCCTTCTGGAGGAACACGTATCTATACTTACAAAGAAACATCGATCTGTGAGATAGGAGCTGAACCAGTTCAGAACAGTACCAGAGAGGCCGACCAGGTTTCTGAGTCTGTTTAATAAATGTGATCGTCTACTGTATCAAAGGCGGTGCTAAGATCCAGTAAAACCAAGACTGAGTTTCTGTGTCTGCATTAAACCTGTCGTTTAAAATCTTTAAAAGGGCTGTCTCTATAATGCGGTTCATCTTAAAACCAGACTGAAATTTCTCTAGAATATTGTTTAGAAACAATTTACTTGGCTAAAAAACAGTTTTTCTAAGATTTTACTTAAAAACGGTAAGTTGGATACAGGTTAGTAATTATTAAAGATGTTGGGGTCTAGATTACGCTTCTTCAGAAGTTTTGAAGGCAGTGGAGAAGACACCCATCTGAAGAGAACAATTTACAATATTTTAAATCTGCTTCTCAAAGAATCCATAAAATGTTTTTAACAGTAATGTGGGGATTGGATCTAAAAGGCAGGTTGTTGGGTTTACTTGAGAGGAAACTCCACCAAGTGTCCCTGCATCAACCAGGGCAAAACTCTCCAGTGTTTCCAGGTAAAAGCAACAGTTCAGGTGTGTTAAAAGTAACATTCTGTAAAAGATAAAAAATGTAAAAGACTGGATCTGATATTATCAATTTTACTTGTGAAGTGGTCTTCAAAGTCCTCACAGAGGGCGTCTGTTGGTGTAACAAAGGATTTATTAAAATTGGTGTTAGTTAAAAGATTGATGGTGGAGAAAAGAAATTTGGGGTTATTTTTTATTGTATGTTATTATATTGTTATTATGTTATTATATCTCTGCAGGATTAAAGATGTGGTCTTTTGATTGATGGCTGTTTTTGGTTAACAGCTCTGTCTTGACCTCTGTGAATTAAGTGCATATTTATCCTTGTTTTTAAAGACCAGACCACAGTGATGTCTGAGAACAAAGCTAAGTAGCAGCCACCTTCGTCCACCCTCACAAAGACCATGTCACTTCCTGGCTGCACTCATTTCAGCTCTGCTAGAACTTGTTTCAGATGTTGTTCAAGTCCAACAACATCTTAAAGCTGCGGGCCTCTCTAATTTATCCTCGTGTCTGCATTACATCTCAGGTTTGTGAGTCCAGGTGCTTCATTGAAACTCCTCAGGCTTCGTCCACACTCAACCTCTTCACCGCTCTGGATCTGACTCTGGTGTTCTGGTTGAAACGAAAACGTACACATCGATAGTCATTTCTCTAAATGGCTGTTTCGGGGTCGTTGAGAGAGCACTTAATTACTTTAATGAGGTAAAAGAGAGGTCTTTAGAGAAGAATGAACCAACTGGTCCTGGAATGTAGCACGTTACAGTGACCTGCCAAAGCAGACAAAGTCATATTATTTTATTTTATTTTAACAATAAGCATTGTTCGCGCAGCAGTGACAAAGGAAAGACAACAGGAAGTTGTACACGTAGAGTATGAACAACTGGTAACAGTTGGGTCTTTTATTCTTCTTCATGGAAAATACCTGAAGTGTAAGAAGAAGTGTCATTAGGCTCGTTTTGACTAACGAGGGTCTTTAGCCTGAACTCCACTACCAGGAACAACCCAGCAAAAAAACAAAAAAAAACACTTTCTGGAACTTCTACAGGGCTGAAACTGCTTGGTGGAATTAACCCTAACCCATTAGGGTTAGGGTTAGGGTTAGGGGTTAGGGGTTAGGGTTAGGGGTAAGGGGTTAGGGGTTAGGGTTAGGGTTAGGGTTAGGGTTAGGGTTAGGGGTTAGGGGTTAGGGGTTAGGGGGTTAGGGTTAGGGTTAGGGGTTAGGGTTAGGGTTAGGGGTTAGGGGTTAGGGGTTAGGGGTTAGGGTTAGGGGTTAGGGTTAGGAGGAGGAGCTCGGCCCCATCATAGGTCCAGCCAGGTTTTACGCCAGACCCCCCGCTCATGGGAACATCTTGACCAAATGTACTCTGGATGGTGCAATACGACTATGTCATAGCTTCAAGGTTGCAATTTTAAGACAAGAATTGATAAAACACTGGCATAAAGCATCATTTTAGAGTTCTAAACTGACATGAGGGTTTCCGTTGAGCGGCTGCTCTCCGCAGGAAACATCATCTCCATATTCAGGTGGAGACAGGAGTCCTAAGACCTGGACGAGGAGCGCAGTTAAACCAGGCCAGATGACACCTGCTGAACAAATAAACAATATCTTGTCTCAGAGTGGAACAACTGCTCAGGCTGGTGTGTTTGTAATTCTAGACTGGACTACTGCATTGCCTTATTTTAGGATGTCCTAAAGTAACCTAATGGGACCAAAGTCTCTGCTCCGCCATGATGGGGGGAGCCGGGTAAAGTGGCATCTGGTCCGGGCGCCCTGGGGAGGCGTTTCAGGCGTGTCCAGCTGCGTGGAGGCCCCCGGGAAGACCCGGGACAGACCCAGGACACGCTGGTGAGATTATGCCTCTCGGCTGGCTCGGGAACGCCTCGGTATTCCCCTCCGGAGGAACTGGAAGAGGTGGCTGGAGAGAGGGAGGTCTGGGCGTCTTTGCTCGAGGTGCTGCCCCCATGACCCCAACTCTGACACGAGGAAGTTAGTGGTTGGAACGACTGAACTGAATCTATTTACCTTCTGTGAAAGATGCCTCAAGACTACATTAGTTGTGAAACAGTGATGTACATAAAAGGGAACTGGAACAAAAAAAAAAACCCAAAAAACAAAAACGAAACTACCATTGTTGATGGTTGATTTAGAATAATCACCTCTTAAAACAAAGGTGATAAATGGGACTTTAGATGTAGGAAGCTGGAGGAAACAGAGATGGCAAACCAGTCTGAGGAGGCGGAGGAGGATGTGGGGAAGAATCGGGGGGGGGGGGGGAGGTAGAGGAAGAGCGGGTATGGACATACAGCCGTACAGCAGATAATTATTGGCTTTGTCAGACAACATCTGTTATGTCAGCATTCCAGCCGTCAGCCTGGAGGAGGACGAGCTGAAAACCGCCTGCAGAGTTCAGGATCGTTCAGAAGGACGGACGCAAAGACAAACAGAAACAAGGTCAGACGCAGGACACGACAACAGCACGAGCAGTTCAACCTGATGCTTAAGTGGACACACTGAGGGTCACAAGTTCAAATCCCTTGTCCTTGACCAGCTCTGACCCCCCCCCCCCAGGGCTGACCATGACCTTTGAACTCTCCTCAATGTCCTGGAGGAGATCAGGAAACAAATATTTTCCTGCTTTCAGCTGGCTTGAACATTTTTACATGGACCAGTCCGTTTACCATTTAAATCTGCTTTGTAATTTAGCCCCGACACCTCCCTCTCCAGATAACAGAGGTGTCTGAGGTATGAGGAAACTATGCTGCTCAGGGCAAAACAGAATTACTGGCAGCCTCCAAACCTCCAAAGTAAACAAGAATACTCTGCCAGCTTGGAAAACAATGCGTCCATTGCACAAAAACACTTTGCACACATCCCACATTCATTTTGAATACTAAAAAGCAGTCAGAATGGAAGTTGCAACATGTTAAGTAAACTACAGAAATAAAATGTATTCGACACGAGTGCACTTCTTAAACCGGAGCTGAGCTCAGCAGCGGCTCTCGGGTGGAAGTTGTTTTTGAGCCTGGAAAGGCTGCCGGGGCTCTGCGGCACCTTCCAGATGGCAGCAGAGAAAAGAGGCGATGACAGGCAGAGTTGAAACTTTCAGCATGCCGAGGCAGCATGATCTGAAGATGTCATCCAGGGTGGGATGGGTGAGTCCAGTTGGTTTCCGGAAAGTGTTTTGGAATGTTTTCAGATGTTTGTCTGATTCTCTGCCATCTGAAAGCCAATAAAATATTCAAGTGGATAGTGACAAAAGACCCCGAGCAGTTTCATTTAAAAGGCTCTCTTTTTTGTTTGCCAAAGTTCTTAGAAAGATGCTGCTGGGTCATTTTTTCCACAGGTGCAGCAGAGCTGACAATACTTAGGGACATATTCTGACCTTTTTCAAAAGTTGGTGCAATTTCTTTACGAAAAAAGAAACTAAAAAAGGTTATTGGTTACCTTCCCTAACCAGAGTGATCGGGGAGCAGTGGAAGGTCAATCAGGGTGCTCAACACAAAAAACCACGGAAAATATAGATTGTATTATAACAGATCTAATCTGCATGAGCCAGCAAACCCTTGATCAATATGAAGAGGATCAAAACTGCAAAATACGAGCCTTCAATTCTGTAACATGATTTAGTCCAAATTTCACATCTCCCATTTAACTGCCTTTTAACTCTTTTCTCATTCCTGGTCCTCAGGTTCTGACTGAAATCAGTCTGAAACAGTTACAATTTATCATTTTGGCAGCAACATGAGGAATGAAGATAGATGGGTAGATGGATTCCATCACAATGAAGTTCTTTTCATCCAGTCTGTTGATCTGTTCATATCTTAAAAAAAAAAAATTAAAAATTCTGGATGGGTAACAGGTAACCTCACCATTATCATTTTGTTGAGTGTTTCAGCCCTAACCAGGAGCAGGACATGAATTGGTTCGAGGACAGAAAACACACTTATACAGTACAGTTGTGTTTATGCCATGTCGTTAATGCCGTGTTTATTTATGTCACATTTATGTTTATGTTATTTTAGTTCATGTTGTGAATGAGTGTGTGTGCATGACTGCTGACCCTTCTGACTGACATCAGCTGACCTGGCGTGGATGGACGAACTGAACTACTGCGTTTAGTGTTTGTACAGAACAGGAGCACCTGGATAAATCGAGTGTATGGAAGACAAGAAGTGACCCAGAGGAGTGTCATATATTATAAAAGTGATTTAGTATTTTTATGTTTAGTGTGTTATAATTCAATTTAATTTTATTTGTATAGCATCTGTTACAATGTCAATTGTCTCTAGGCGCTTTACAGAGACCCAGATCATGACCCCCGAGCAAATATCATTAACTAAAATTATAATATTAAATCCAATCAATGATAGTGACAAGTAAAAAATTCCCACATAGGGAGAAAAAAAATATTTAAGCCAAACAGTGGCAATAAAAAACTCCACTTTAAGAGATAGAAACCTTGGACCAGGACCTGGATCATATGGAGGGACCTTCCTGATGAAGACCAGCTGGATAAAGAAAGAAAAGAGGGGAGAGACAGGACAGAGAGAGGATGGAGGACAGAGAGAGGATGTAGGACAGAGAGAGAATGGAGGACAGAGAGAGGAGAGCACACAAATGACTAAATATAATGACCATATAAACATAAACATAAACAGATGGAGGCAGCAGCACTGGGATGAGATGGCCAGAGGACCAGGTCGCCGATCACCACGCCAGTCGGCACCCAAACACAAGTGGAGGAGAACCCCGGGATGGACAGAGGATGGAACTGCAAGTCAGCATGAAACCAGGAAACTCTGGCCTGCAAATACACAGAAAGAAAAAGGGGGCAGAAACAGCACAACAAACACAGGAAAGCAAAGAAAATGGAGCACAGTTTCAGTAGCAGGGTGCTCCCAAATAATTATAAATGAGCTGGAGGAGGAGGAGGAAGGGAGGAAGAAAGGGAAGAAAAAGGAGAAGAGCAGTGGAGACACCACTCAGCAGATCATGTTGGCGTCCCCCTGCAGCGTAGGCCTATAGCAGCATAGCTATGACGAAGCTGTGATTAAGACGAGCTATTCTAGTCTGAGCTATTACAACTATGGCTATAACTATTAGCCCCTACACACTATAGTTTAGACTAACTGTAGCTATAACTATTAGCCCCTACACACTATAGTTTAGACTAACTGTAGCTATAACTATTAGCATCTACACACTATAGTTTAGACTAACTGTAGCTATAACTATTAGCATCTACACACTATAGTTTAGACTGACTGTAGGCTTTACTGAAGACGCGCTACTCTAGTCTGAGCTACTACAACTCATCGACACCCTGTCCCTGATGCAATACCAGCAGGAAGTCCATACCCTGGTCCAAACCTTTGCCGAAAACTCACTTGAGCTGAACATCACAAAAACTAAGGAGCTCTGCTGTGGGTCCATGGGAAAATGGACCTAGAGGATCTTCTGGTACCACTCAACATCCAGGGTCAGCCAGTGGAACCGGTACAGAGTTTTAGATATCTGGGAACAGAAATCGACAGAAATCCTCCTCACAACACACCGACTCTGCCTACAAAAAGGCACAACAGCATCTCCACCTGCTCAGGAAATTGAGAAGTTTTAACATCAGCAAAGATATTTTAACTCTGGTATATAGATCACTCATTGAATCCATCGTCAGTTATAACATCTCATCTTGGTTCAACTTTCTCACTGAATAACATGACCAGAGATGAACAAGGCCTTCATGATCAAAATGGCAGCTGTTTCACTGATAACTTCCCATAACACAATGTCCCTGGATTTAATTCTAAGTTGATAAGGATGGTTGTGTTAAAACCTTGTGATCATCTTTGGGAACGATGATAACATCTTGATAATTTCCTTTGAATTTGGATAGATCCTATCATGTCTGTTTAAAGCTGGTGTGTCCATCAGGTGTAATTGTCTCTTGCCAGCATTCTTTCTGTCCGCTATGTTTTTCCCTCCTAGGTTGAGGCCTTAAAGGGTTGAGGCCAACTGGGTGAGTGACAGTTTCCATGTGAGTTGTAGGCCTGATTGAGGCTTTGGTCTCTTTACCTGGGTACAACTGTGGTGCAAGGTTCTGGTTCTGAAATCTGGTTTTTCTGTTGTTCTGATTTAGTGTCCCTGACATCCTGTTAACCAGGTTCTGGTTCTGGTCTGCTGTTATCTTTTAAGGCTGGACCGTGAACATCAGCGTGACTGTTCCGGGTGTCTTCCCGACCTCCTGGTGTTGATTCCTGGTACTGAAGTGCACAGTGACATTTTGTTGGCTGGTTCTGTACCTGAGCGGTGTGGGTCTGAGCCATTGATGGGGGTTCGGGAGGCTGGTCTGTGTAAATTGTTTCTATATGGGCCTGTGGGTTCAGATTCACGGATCAGTGTGTGGATGCAATCCAGTTTTCTCCAGCTAGACTCAGACAAAACTTGAATCGTTGTCTGTCTTCCACAGAAACTGTGAGAATGTGTTATTAGTCACTTTGGGACTCTACAGGATTTATAAATCAGGTCTGAAATTTTGGGGGGTACTATTTGGATTTAGACTTGACTTTAACAACATGATAGCAGAAACATCAACAGCTCTCTTTTTTTCATCTGATAAAAAAATGCCAGTAACAATGCAATAGTTTTTAAGAAGTTTTTAAGACATATTTTAGAAGTTTTAGGAGATTTAGAAGATTTAGCCTGGGTTGTTAACCGTGGTGTTTGTTCTTTTTAGGTGCAGCACAGGTGGTTGCTGAATTGAGAGCCACTTACTGTTGTCTTCCTTCCACAGCGACTCCAAACGACGAGGACATCTGTGGGTTTTGTTGTTGAGATTGGTAACTGCGCTACTAATGTACAGGTGGACAGACGTCTGGGCAGCCAGTTGTTTTAACTGTGAATGGTTTTTCCTCATTTTGAGTTAATTTTGCATAATTGGTCCATGGTTCATTCATGTGTTTATGGAGGTGATGTTGTCCCTAGATACTGATCTACAAAGGTTTTTCGAGGAATCCTAAATAGGGTTTGAACTGGTGTTGAACATTTCTACAATAAAGATCAAAGTTAGAGACTGACATTTCTACAATAGAGAATGTTACATCAAACACGTCATCATGCCTGCTGCTCGAGGAGGGATGTGACGGCCAACGAGTCCTGGCATCACCACCGGCGGGATCCACGCTGGAATACCCAAGGCCTTCCACACCAGAGGAGGGACGTCTAAGGGAGTTTTTCTTCGTTATGGGTTGAATGTGTTATGGTCGTTAATTAACTTATTAATTTGTTAATTAGTAATGTTAATCATAATTGTGCTAATCATTTTATTGTATTGTGTGTTTTTGGTTTTATTTACATGTGCCAGGTGCCTACTCAGCCACGGTTTTCTACAGGATGTAAGTGGTTTGTCACAGCATTTTCTGTGTAATCTATTATTTAAAATGTAATGTTAAGTTCTGATTGAAAAATAAAGTTCCTGTACTATTATTAGTTTGATAAAGAATTTGAGACACCAAATACTTTTGTCAATTTCAACTTAGTTTGCAGACATTTGGAGTTGTTGGGTCTTTATGTGCAAGGGTGCCAAAACTTTCAGCCATGACGGTACATCACCGTGTCTCCTGATGACTCAGGGCCGTTGAGGCCATTTTTAACTGAATTTTAGATATCAAAATGGATGCAGAGAATTTCCTGCAGCTCAACCAGGACAAAACTGAGGTCTTAGTTATTGGTTCTGAAGGCAAGAGAGAGGAAACTTTAATTAAAACTACAAGACTTGAAACCTGCACAATGTGTAAAGAACCTGGGCGTAATTTTTGACTCTGAGCTTACTTTTATTCCTCATATCAAAAATGTAACCAAAATAGGTTTTTATCATGTTCAGAATATATCCAGAGTCGTCCAGTTTCTCTCTCAGGCTAACACGGAGGTGCTGGTGTCATTTAGACGACTGTAATGTCCTGTTCTCTAGTCTTCCCAAAAAGACCATTTCTAGTCTCCAACTGCTCCAGAACTCAGCAGCTAATGTGCTGATGAAGACCAGGGGGCGGGACCACAAGACCAGGGGGCGGGAACACAAGACCAGGGGGCGGAACCACAAGACCAGGGGGCGGGAACACAAGACCAGGGGGGCGGGAACACAAGACCAGGGGGCGGAACAAATTACCAGGGGCGGAACCACAAGACCAGGGGGCGGGAACACATTACACCAGTTTTAACATCACTGCTCGCAGGGGCATCATTTTGGAGAGACCAAATCTGAGACCAAATCTGATCTGAGCCCAAATCTGATCTGAGACCAAATCTGATCTGAGACCAAATCTGAGACCAAATCTGATCTGAGCCCAAATCTGATCTGAGACCAAATCTGATCTGAGACCAAATCTGAGACCAAATCTGATCTGAGACCAAATCTGATCTGAGACCAAATCTGAGACCAAATCTGAGACCAAATCTGATCTGAGCCCAAATCTGATCTGAGACCAAAACTGATCTGAGACCAAATCTGAGACCAAGGGCCCGATCTTGCGCCAAACCTCCAAAACCTGCTATTAAGGGATAAAAGGTATTGGGAGGGGCGTTCCCCCACGAAGAACGCAATCTTCCACCTCCCAAAACCCACGATCTCACCTGCGAAATCCACGATGTCATGCACACATTATGCATGGGAGTGGTTAGGGCGTTCCACCTGTTTAACCAATCAGTGCGTCAGTAGCCATTGCCTTTAAGAGCAGGTTGCAGTACCTGCAAACTGCCATGGAACGTCTTTTCACCCAGATCAGAGCAGCTCTCATGGACAGCTGGTCTGGGACTGTGCTGTAGAGCTTCCTCCTCTTTTTTCCTCCTCCTCCTCTGCACTGATATATACATAACTAGCTTTAACTAATGTGGAGCAAATGATTTAATCATTTCTTTTGTACTCCAAGAAGTTCCAACAAACTGCTCAGAAAATAGAGCCGGTGAGCTTCCAGGAAAGCATTTATTAACTAGAAAAGCAATCGGAGAGCGCAGACCTCCGCCAAGCACAGCAGTTGTGGTTGCTTTAGGGTTCAAGAAACAACTAAACAGCGCAATGTTATCGAAAATTTGAAAGTGATCCAGAATCCAGGATTTCTTCCGGATCACACCCAAAATAAAATCAGTTCTTCCTTTTCACATTTCTGACAACTCCTGAAAATGTCATCAAAATCCATCCATAACTTTTTGAGTTATCTTGAACATATCCCCTGCGCAAAGACGCACAGCTGCGCCAAGACGCATAGTTGCTGGGAGCGGTGCTTTTTTCACAACAGAGTTCTGTGATCTCCTCGTTTCCTCCACAGCAAACATCTGAATGAGATCATGTCACAGCTGTACAGACATCATCTGCCCTTAAGAGAATAATGTATGAAAGTAATACAGTGATGCATAATCGAGAGGTAGAGCCGGTTGTGCAGTCCACATGTGACTGGGTGGACGCGCAATGAAAGGATTTGGACGCGCTCTTTTACGCGCCGACATGCCAGTTGCGCTTTCCACAAACTCGGTATCTTGCGGTACTGGTGTCTCGCAGATTTTGGGTATTGGGTAATGGGTGGTCACACCACCCATTACCCAATACCCAAAATCTGCGACGTACAGGTACCGCAAGATACCGAATTCGTGGAAAGCGCAGGAGACACGCCCATTGCCGCGCCCACAATGTGCTTAAGGGAGACGGCAAAATGGGTTTTGGGTATTGGGAGGTGGAAGATTGCATTTCGGCTCCTAAATCTGTGATTTGCAGGTAATGGGTTTTGGGTATTGGGTAATGGGAGGTGCAAGATCGGGCCCCAAATCTGATCTGAGACCAAATCTGATCTGAGACCAAATCTGAGACCATAGTTCTCAGTCAGAAAAGGGTAGAAGGTCTTCTCCAGGTTGGGAGTGAGGTTTTACCTCAAATGGAGGAGTTCAAGTATCTAGTCTTGTTCACGAGTGATGGAAGAAGGGAGCAGGAGCTCGACAGACGGACTGGCGATGTTTTTTAGATGGTAAAAAGCTGCTGATGTATTGCTTTAATGTGGCTGTTATAGTTCAAGTCTGAATCCAATATTACTCCTAAATTTCTGACCTGATTTTTAGGATCTAGAGAGTCTCGAGGTGACTGATAACAGTTTGTTTCTGTGGGCCACAGACCCGGTGTGCTGTTTCAGGATCACCTGCTGGCGTTGATGGATCCTCCTCTGAACGGCAGGTATTAATCCTGTCTTTAAGGGGTCTTCATAAAAGCCGGTCAGCACTGCAAGGAGAGATCACGAGCAGCAGTCAGGAAGTGGGTTTTGTTGCAGTTTCTCTACAGACCACCAGGGGCCAGCTCCAGAAGCATGTCAGTTTTCATCAACCACCATGTTAAAAATGTCCAACTTTCCAGCAGAAATGAACTTATTTACAGCCTGGTACAAAAAGGTTTTGGTCTTCGTAGTTAGACAACTGGGGTGAATGTTTTCATCACCAGCCAAAATCATATAAAGCAACTAAAGTAAAGTGGGAGTGTTGTCTTTTGATTGGCAGCAGGCAGAGCCAGTGACTAGCTGTCATCAATACTTGGGCTCCATATCAGCTTCTGAGTGTTGAATAAAAACGGAGCTTGTTCATCTTATTTTTAACATGCTACTTTTGTTGTGCTGTTAATTGTAGACCCAGACAGACCCAGACCACTGCCTGTCAGGATGCTGGGATTCAGAGAAGACAAGACCAAATCCTGAAGTTCACGATGAGTTCACTGAAGGGAGCTTCAAACCACATCTAAGGAGACGTAGTAACTAACATGGTTCTCATCGTGTGGGTAAAAGCAAACCAGTTATTAAAACACTACAAGGATGAACTGGTTCTGAACTGGTTCTAGCATCAGCCCAGCACCAAACGCTGGTTCAAGATGGTTGAAACGTTGAAAAAAACACTTTCAGACTGCGCTTCCTTCACTTTTTTGTCCCCTGAGGTGACAGCAGGTCCAGCTGTCATGCCAGAGCGACCATGCCATCTCCGAGATGTCAGAAAACTGCTCCTGGGTGGAAGCCGGCCAATCAGAACAAGGAAAGTTATTGTGGGATTAAAAGGGTCAGAATGACAAGAACTACGAAACCCAGGATAAAAGTGTACACTGAGAGGTGTTCTTGACTTTTCCCGTGCCGTTCGTCTGGCTGCCTGTCTGCTGCCACATACCAGAGCACAGTTCAAGAGTTCAGTTAATTCATGAACTCTGTCAGGGCGCACACCCCGCCAGCGGCACATTAAAAAACCTTCTGCATGAGTGCGTCTGTTTTTCCCGTGGTTTCCCTCATGCATTAGTACTTTTACAGTGTGGAAGTGTTAAGTTGTCTGCACATGAATCTGAGTTTCAGCTCCTGCATGGTTCATGCACACAGGTGTCTTCACTTATTCTGCTTGATTGGACCTCTGCGTGGGCGTGGCCTCAGCCTGTGACTGACAGCTCCGAGGTTTCAGAT
Organism: Hirundichthys speculiger; assembly: GCA_018398805.1. NCBI lineage: Eukaryota > Metazoa > Chordata > Actinopteri > Beloniformes > Exocoetidae > Hirundichthys > Hirundichthys speculiger. Next base: position 95,303 of record JAGFBZ010002419.1, on the reverse strand, counting down.
GATTATGTTGCACTTGTGAAGTGGAACAAATAAAAGCGGGAGTACTCTGACTGCCAACAGCAGTGTCACGCTAAGGTCCTCCAGAGCTCATGAACACCAGAGGAAATGAAGGGGAGGAGCTTGTTCAGGCCGCCTGCTGTTCCAGCATTAACTGAAAGGAGTTTTTCAACGTTATTTCTTTTTTGTTTAACCCTTACATTAAAAGCCAGTCTGCATGCTCTACATCAGTGTTTCTCAACCTTTTTTCAGGCGAGGCACCCTTTAAATTCATGAAAAATCTGAAGGCACCCCAAACTTCAGATAGGCTATGTGTAACTGTTGTGTTCTATGCTTTTATTATGAAAGATTCCACTGCCTTAGTATTTGAGTATCAATTTAGACAATTATTTATTATATAACATTATTTTTTTTCTATTAATTTTGCTTATTTTGCATACTGTCAGATGCGTTTCTGCGGCACCCCGGTTGAGAAACACTGGTCTACATCCTAGTTTTCCTCTATATCTGCAGACCAATAGGTGTGTCATAAATATGAAGAAAGAAATAAGAATGACAAAACATAAAACAAATAAAAGCATTATTTTATTCAGTTATTTTAACATGGAGGTCAGTGGGGATTTTATCTGTTTTGGAGAGAGCCCCTAGTGGTCAGTAGAGGAACTGCAACTAAACCTCCTTCCTGAAAGGATTCATCCCAGAAGCAGGGATGCTGGTGTCCAGGCTTACCAAGGCTTTCCAGAGAAATCTATTTAGAAAACAAATCTGGACAACCCATCTCTCATGCTAGAGCCACAAGTTAACATCAGTCAGCTTGATGTAACAGCTAATCAAAGGTGTGCAGGAATTCTTTTGAAGCTGCGGACTAATTATCAGATTTAATCAGATGCAGGTGTTTGTTTTACAGCTGCTGATTCGACAATGTTTTACTCAGAATTCAGTTATTCCATTTTTTCTCCTTCTGCTTGATCCAAAAAAAAAAAATCCTATGTCATTTCTGTAATTATTTATTTTCTTACTAAATTTGACAACTAAGTGAAAATCCTCCAAGAGTGGTGATTCCATCATTTCTGCCAAATAATTTATCCTATCACAAAAAGAGATAAAAAAAAAACCTTCATAGATTCCAGAGTCCAAAGTAGCAGCTCAGGATGTGTCAACTTAAATCCAAGGTTTCTGCTGCATCAAAAAATGCTCAAGATATGTCGTGTGGCTATGCATGGTAACCTAGCAACTATGCACAGTAACCTAGCAACTATACACAGTAACCTAGCAACTATGCATGGTAACTTAGACTAAGGGTGAATTCCAGTTCCTCCCTTAACCCTCAATCTTGGCCACGAAAGTGTCAGGACTATCTTAGAAATGGGACACCTCTTGAGTGCACTTACATCTTCAGACTGTGGGGGGCAGCCTTACACCAAAGCTCCGTCACGTCTGTCAAGAAGACGACAACAATGAAGAAGAAGGAGAAGTAAAAGAATAAGAGGCATTTATATATATTTTTTTATTTTAATTAATTTTCTTTATTAACTACAAAAATACATACATTTGTAGCTAGCTTTTTTTCCACCGCCATCCTTTTTGAAGATGTCTTGGTGAAAAAAAACGCAATGCCTTCTGGGTAGCCCTGACTCCCGAAGGTGGTGCTGGAGAATTTCAATATTGAGGGCGATACAAGCCTCAAACTTATCCCTCAACTTGATGTTCGGAGAATTGGGACAACACTTCGCGGGAGTGCACATTTTTGAGATTGAGGGTTGAGACTGAGGGTTAAAGGTTTGGTGGGAGATCTTTTTTTGCAGCATTTTTTACAATATTGCCTGAAAACCTTTTCAAATTCCCATTGCACCCACTGAAATAGAATGTTTGCAAAAAAAAAACAAACGTTTTGGTCCGGTCTAGAGGATGTAATCAGAAGAAAACTCTGACCAATCAATGTACTGATCATCTTTACATTTATTGGCGTCCATCAAATATCAATGCACTCCCACCCAGCATGTAGTCGTGAATCGTGTGAAGGCGTGGTTTCGAGGGGTGGGCTAAGGAGGAGGAGGCGGAGCCTTTGGGAGGAAAAATTCTGTAATCTGAAAATCTGTAAATTTTCAAAATCTCACTTGAGTTGGATTGCTGGAACCGTTTTTTCAAAGATCTCCCACCATACCTTTAAGGGAGGAACTGGAATTCACCCTTAGATTTACACTCACCTGCTACTTTATTAGGTCCACCTGTCCAACTGCTTGTTAACACAGATCTCTAATCAGCCAATCACATGGCAGCAACTGATTGAAGTAACTTTTAATGTGTCATGGTTGTGGTGCCAGACGGGGTTAGGCTTAGTGGTCTAAGTATTTCAGAAACTGCTGATCTACTGGGATCTTCTCCACAACCATCTCCAGGGTTTACAGAGGATGTCCAGAAAGACAAGATATCCAGATGTTGATACCAGAGGTTAGACCAGACTGGTTGGAGCTGATAGAAAGACAACTGGAACTCAAATAACCACTGGTTACAACTAAGTTCTGCAGAAGAACATCTCTGAACCATCAACACGTCCAACCTGAAGGTGGACGGACTACAGCAGCAGAAGACCACAGCAGGTGTCTCTGCTGTCAGCTGAGACCAGGAAACACAGACTCACCAGAACTGGACCACAGAGGACTGAAGAACGTTGTCTGGTCCGATGAGTCTGGATTTCTGCTGACACATTCAGATGGAACCAACATGAGAGCCTGGATCCTTCCTGGTATCAACGGTTCAGGCTGCTACTGGTGGTGGTGTGGTGGTGTGATGGTGAGGGGCACACCATTACACCTAGCACACATTGGGTCCATTAGTACCAACTGATCATCGTGTCAACACCACAGCCTACCTGAGGATTGCTGCTGACCATCTCCGTCCCTTTATGACCACAGTGGAGCTAAACCTAACCCTCTTCTGATGGATCCTTACAGCAGGATGACGCTCCATTCGGCATTTATCAGTCTGATGGTCAGGGAGAAGCAACTATTTTTAAATCTGGTTGTTCTGCAGCAGATGATGCAGAACCTTCTGCCAGACCCCAGACTGGAGAACAGTCCATGAAGGATCTGGCAAGGATCCGGTGGGCTCTGGAGGAGCAGCAGCTCTCTGCAATGTCTTGGATGGGGGGAATCGAGGTCCTGATGATCTTTTCCGCTGTCCTCACCACTCTGCAGAGTCTTCCAGCCTCAGGCCCTGCAGCTCCCAGACCAGATGGAGATGCAGCTGGTCAGCAGGCTCTTGATGGTTCCTCTGTAGAGGGTGGACAGGATGGGGGGGAGGGAGGCTCTTCTTATCTGCCGCAGGAGGTGCAGGTGCTGCTGTGCCTTCTTCCTCAGGGAGGCGGTGTGGAGTGACCAGTCGAGGTTGTCGGTGATGTGCACTCCCAAGAAGTTGGTGCCGACCCACAACATCCACAGCTGTGTCATTGATGAGCAGGGGGGTGTGGCTGGGTCTGGATCTCCTGAAGTCGACGGTGGTCTCCTTTGTTTTGTCAATGTTCAGGTCCAGGTTGTTCTTCTTGTCTCACCTCCTCCCTGTAAGCCAGTTCAATGTTCTCCTGAAGTAAGTTCCACAACTGTTGTGTCGTCCATGTACTTCAGGATGTTGTTGCTGTTGTACCTGGGACAACAGCTACAACTAGCCTAGCAACTATGCATGATAACCTAGCAACTATAGGGCCGTGTATACTCTCGCGTCAATGTGTCGCCGTCAGCTTGTCGCAGAGATGACACTTTTGATTTGTACTCGCGTGGTCTCCGCTATGTTATTCCACACCACAACACGAGAGCGACAATCACGAACTAGCTAAACTTACTAAACTATCTCTTGCATTTTTCCACTTCCTCACCGTCTCGGCCGTATCCAGACCCACATTCATCGCTATCTCCCTCCATGAATTACTAGAATATGTGCTGTCTTTGTAGTGAGGAGAACCAGAATTGTACAGATGTGGGTACTTCCTCATTTCTTCAATGATGCGCTCTTTTCTATGCGGATGTAAAATTGACCAATCAGAGGCCTCCTTTCGCTCCTCTCTCCTCCCCCTCTTCACACTCTCTGCGTAGTGTCTGCGTCAAGTTACTTTTATGGAGAGGTGCAAGGGAGTCTCTGCGTTGGGTGGGGGGGGGGCACCTCTGCGTTGTCTGCGTAGGTGAAGCAGACAACCTGACGTTTGAGTATAAATCAGGCTTATGCATGATAACCTAGCAGCAATGCATGGTAACCTAGCAACTATGCATGGTAACCTAGCAGCAATGCACGGTAACCTAGCAGCAATGCAAGAGTGTAAGCAAGCTTCTGATTCTTACATTTATCACTAGTTTAGCAAAAGTCGGAGAGTTGGCTGACTTTGCTGCTGTCTGTGGTGGCAGCGTGTGCAGGATATTAAAGGCATCTTAATGTTGAGGGGATTCTGTGATAGAACATTTAAATGTGGAGCTTTGATAATTATTTAGGATTTTTATAAACAAAGGGGAAAAAAGCATAGTTATGCAGGGAGCAGGTGCTCAAGCCAAGGAGAAAGGGCTCTCATATTATATTTAGCATGAAATGGATTATGGTTCACTAAAGTTTTGTCAGTACCACATCTTTATTTCCACTCTAGATCAGAGATTTAGTCATAAAGTCATGGATATCTGGATATCTAAGGAAGGACAGTCATCTGAAACATTGATCAACGTGGCTTGTAAAGGTCTAATGTTTCTCTGACTGGTCTTTGATCATCAACAAAAGAAGAAGCTCTAAATATGTCTGAAGTGCAGAGGTGTGGTTAACAGCTTCACCACTGAAGGTTCTCAGAGCATTTAAACCTCTGCAGCTGGAAACAACCAGTAGATTTTCTGAAAGATAAAATGCATCAGTTGGAGCTCCTGCACAGATGCAGCATCGTTCAGGACTGCAGGTGGACTCAACATAAAGAAATATTTCCAGAGATGGCTTCATATGTGTAATCCCAGGGTTTCCACGTCTGCAGGTACTAGGCTTGCGTACCGGAAACCGGTACTAGTATGGCAAACTCAAACGGTAGTAACTGGACCGAAATGTAACGTGCATTTTGATACCTCATTTCGGTACCTCATAAATCCATCGGTCATGAACATGCGCCATCTGCATGCAGTTAACGGTAGCACGAACACAAAACGCAACAGGCTAGACAGATCATGCCTAAGGGGAAAAGGTCCAAAGTGTGGCTGTATTTTACAAAAAAAAGATGAGAATTCATCGGTGTGCAACAAGTGTCTGAAAACACTGGTGTGCAAAGGTGGGAATACGTCCAATTTGACGAAATACTTAGTGTCACACGGTGTGTATCTAAAGGCAGAAGTCTGCATCGTGTTCCAAACTAGACCCAGAACTTCAGGTACAGAAATTCTAGCGTACCTGGGACAGATGCAGATCACCCAGCGGAAAAAACTCCTGTGACAGCTGACACAATGGATGACAACAGCAGCGTGTGTTCTTCTGGTAAGTATTTACCGACCTTATATTGCTACGCAACATGTGAATTACTAAGCTAGGTAGATGACATTTCATGCTAATGAAAACTGAGTAGCCTAGCAGTCTTTCTTGTGGTTTGTGTAGAAATGCGTTTGTTGGGCAGGCAATTTAAATGTGCAAGTTAGTAGCCTAAATGTTTAACCTGAGACATTCGGAAGGGAGAGATGATTTAGAACCTAGAAAAGCTTTGGTTTAACAGTTAATAACACTGTATGGCCGGTATTGTGACGCGCTCGCATTAATTTTATACCACAGTAACCGAGACGCGACTCACCACAGAAAAGTAGCGGAGCAACACCAATGTGTTGTTACCGACAGATATGTTAGTAAATGAATGCAACCAATGTGATTTGTATAACAAATTTACTAACAAACAATACTCAACTAACTAAAATACATTTTCCTCAAAATAAATTGTGGTTAAAATGTGGGCTCATAGGTTCATCTGCTGCTGTCACACCTTTCACCTTGGCAAAGAGGGCCAAGGTTAACCAGGGAGAAGGTGGAATCCATCCACAGGGCAGTCACCAAATTTGTAGTCAAGGACTTCCAACCCTTCAATGTGGTAGAGTCGCCATTGTTCAGGTGAAACATTACATTTGTATGAAAATAAGTGTCTGAGTTAAGAAGACAGGTCCAGGAAATTTGCTTTTAGTAGATGTACTGATGGTTTGTATTCTACAGAGAGATGGCATTGGCTCTAAATGAGCGCTACAAACCACCTTCCAGGGATGACATTAGGCAATACACTCATACCTGCGTGGTACAATGTTGAAAAGGAAAATGTTATTAGGGAGTTGGCCATGATCAATAAGGTGGCTATAACCTGCGATGGATGGTCCAGCCTAGCACAGGACCACTACATCACAGTGACGGCTCACTACGTACAACAGGTAAAGATGAAGATGAAAGTTCTCAGTACCAAAGCTGTTTATGAGGCCCAAACAGAGATCGTGGTTGCTGAGGAAATTAGTCAAGTCCTGGAAGAATTAAAAAATCACAGGCAAAGTAGCAGCTGCCACTGTAGATAATGCCGGAAATATGGGAGTTGCATTGAGGAACCTCAACTTTTTAAAAGTTGGGTGTTTTGCACACACCCTCAACCTTCCAGCACAGAAGGTGTATAATGTGAGTGCAGTGACCAAGTGGCGGGCCAAAGTGAGAGAGGTGGTGGTGTGGCTGAAGAGGTCCACAATGTCCAAAACTGTGATGAGAGAGAAACAGCAGCTTCTCAGTGAGTAGGGCACCTACCTAATAGAAAGGACACTTAATTATATAAGTTTAATAACTTGTATAGCACAGTTCATACAAAACATAGAGTTCGATGTGTTTTACTATTCAAACACCTGCAGTGCCATTACATGTAGATTGATATTTAATGTTGTGTCTCCATTTTAGATTTGCCACAGCATAATATGATTCTGGATGTGAAAACGCGCTGGAATTCCTTTTTCCTGATGGTGGAACGGTTCCTTGAACAATATTCAGCCATCCAGGCAGCATCCCTGGATCCTCGGCTTAGGAAGGCAATGGAAAAGGACAGGTAAGGTGATAAACAAACTAAGCACAATAGTTAGCAATATACCACACTTTTTATTTTATTTCAGTTAGTTGTGATATATGCTGTATTTCCTCTAAGACTTGAAAAGCTCACAGACACTGACTTCATGAAAGCTGAAGAATTTGTGACGTGCATGAGCATTCTGTACACCTCAACTTTGTGCGTGTCGTCTGAGAAGTCCCCTACATGTGGCCAAATAATTCCGATACTGGCAAAGCTTGAGGCACATTTTACAGTCAGTGAAGGGGACACTCTTTTCGTGGCTGCTGTCAAAGAGAAAGTCTGGACAGATCTGGAGAAAAGATATCAGGTATTTACCATTCACTGTCTATATTCACTATTTGTATTTACAAATAATTGGGAACCACACCATTGTAATGGTTACTGCATTTACCATTTTTTTTATTACAGGATGATGACATTCAGAAATTCCTGCAGGAGGCCACATTGATGGACCCACGTTTTAAGGGCAAGCTGGAAGGTGGTGCTGCTGATGCCTGGAGAAGGCTGGAGAAGGCAGCAGTCGACTGTGCAAAATCATTGCCAGTGACACAGGTACAGTATGACTGTGTAGAAATGCATGTCAAAGGTTCCTTGAGGAAGAATGACCAGGTTTGGTATAATTGGTATGTCTGGCATGCATGTCTGCAGCTTCCAGTAGAAGGCCCTCACACAGAGGAAGAAGTATTGGAAGATGAGGTCAGTGAGGAGGAAGAAGGCCAAGCAGTTCATAGTCAAAGAATGTCTAGGCTAATGAATTAATGTATTTTTATCTTGTACAAAAGATTAAAGACAATTTCTTGTGTTTTTTTTTTCTTAGTCAGGAGGAGCCTGCAAAAAAAAGACAGCGTTGGAACAGCTATTTGAAGAGGAAGATAGAGAGCTTCCTTCAGTCGTCTCAGAAGAGCAGCAGTGCCCTCTCCATCTTAGAGCAGGTCCAGAAAGAGATGGAAATATACAAAGACCTGCCCTCAATCCCTACAGGCCATGATGCTGTAGCCTGGTGGTGGGGTAAGAGGGATGGTCTCCCTATGCTATCCAAATTGTCGGATACATACTTGTGTGTGCAAGCATCCTCAACACCTTCTGAGAGGGTATTTTCCTGTCCTGGAAATACGGTCAGTGAGGAGAGATCTTGCCAGAAAAGGCAAACATGCTAATCTTTCTGAACAGAAACACTTAGAAAGAGTTTGAAAGAAAGCAGTGTGATAATTTTCTTTTTTTTTCTCTATAATTTATTTTTCAAGCTTTAAATGTGTTATGTAGACCAATTGTTCATGTTTTAATAAACAAAATAGGTTCATGTTTCCCTGTGTGGTGTGTGGTGTTTTTTTTATTATTATTACTTAAAAAAGTATCAATTTCGGTACCGTTTAGGCACCGGAACTGTTTTGAAAGTATTCGAATAAGTACCGGTATCGGATAAAACCCTTTCGATACCCATCCCTAGCAGGTACAATTTCATTTTTTCTTTCTCACCTTCTTTGAACAATAAAGTTAATTTTTGACCAACTTCCACTGTGAACCTTAACATCCACCAACAGAAATCAAGGAGACATGTGAAAGCGAATGCTGCTTGGGTGCGTCTCGTAGCAGACGTGGTTGCAGCCGTTGGCTCGGGAACTTTGCTTCATGAAGGTTCCTGGTTTAAATCCCGGAGAGAACGTGTGTCTGGGTGGGTTTCCTCTATGTTCTCAGGTTCCCCTTCAGCAGACCCATAACATGTTCTGAATGTTGACCCAACTGGAGGTTCAGCCAAAAACAAAGTCGCCACCAAAAACAGCCTTTAGCTTTGATTACAGCACATATTCCTTGTGGCATTTTTCAATAAGCTTCTGCAATGTCACCAGATTTATTTCCATCCAGTGTTGCATTAATTTTTCTCCGAGATCTATCACTGATGATGGTAGAGTCTGAGTCTCCAGCACATCCCAAAGATTGTCAATGGGCTTCAGGTCTGGACTCTTTCACTATCTGAGCCTGATGAATCCTGTAATCTTGGAATATGGCCGTGCCATCAGGGAAGAACAAATCCATTGATGGAATAACCTGGTCATTCAATATATTCAGGTACAGTGGTCCCTTGCCAATTCGCGCTTTAAGTTCCACAGTTTTAGTTATTCGCAGATTTTTCAGAAATATATGATATAATAAAATATCAAGAAAAAAATCACAGAAATTCTGCGTAAATCCACCCCACAGCAGACGAGAGTTTTGTCCCAAATTTGATCAAAAGTGTTATTTTGATTTTTTATTGTGGCTGACAATTTTTCCATTGCAATGAAGTTGATTAACAAATTTTTCCAGAGAGTAATATTAATTGAATTTTTTGTTTTCCAATTTGCAAGAATTGGGTTTTTTTTTGGCAATGATTAAGGCGATAAAGAGACTTTTCTTTGAGGTATTGTCCAGGGTGGTCATGGAGGAGTCTCCCAGTAAACGGAGGGAAGGTGATACTGGGAGACTGGTCATGGAGGAGTCTCCCAGTAAACAGAGGGAAGGTGATACTGGGAGACTGGTCATGGAGGAGTCTCCCAGTAAACAGAGGGAAGGTGATACTGGGAGACTGGTCATGGAGGAGTCTCCCAGTAAACAGAGGGAAGGTGATACTGGGATGCTACAGTCCAGAAGTTGGGAGAGAGTTTTGATAATATTGAGCCAGAATGGTTTAACTGGTGTACATTCCCACATGGCATGAAAGTAGGAGTCAACTGCTTTCTCTGTACAATGTGAACATATTTTTGTGTCTTAAAAAAGCCCATTTTAAACATTTTTCACCAGTAAAGTGAACTCTGTGGATAATTTTATATTGTATGAGTTGTAGATTTGCATTAGCAGCTAAATAAATTATATTTTTGCAAATTTTGGGGCCAGAATTCTTCATCGGTGGGGAGTTCTAAGTCCTGCTCCCATTTGATTGAAGGGACTGAGATTGTACGGTCAATTGCTGAAATTAATTTATAAATTTTAGACAAGATTTTTTTGGTGACTAAAGATTCTAGTGAATTCTAGGATCAATGGTGGGAGACTGAGGTTAGGTGTTTTATTCATTTTAGCCTGTACGGTTGTTTTAACCTGAAGATATTCTAAGAATTGCTTTTGTTCAATGTTGTATTTCTGGACAAGATGAGCAAATGTGACCATAGAATTATTTTCATAGATATGATTGAGATGTTAATACATGACATGAAGTTTAAGGGTTTCTGGTTTATTTGGAAGTCAGGATTATTCCAGATCGGTGTGTATTTATTTGGTGAGATGCTGGTATTAGCTATCTGGTGAAAATCCCACCAGGCTGTCAAGGTTGTAGCTATGATTGGGTTTTTAAAACAGGAATGACGAGTAATTGAGCGACTTATGAAAGGCAAATCAAAAATATTGATTTCTTTGCAAAATGATTGTTCTAAATCCATCCAAGAAGAAGATTAGTGGTTTTCTAAAGGCTACACAGCTGTTCAGTCCCAATCCCTGGAGTTCCCTTTGCATTGAGGGTGAAAATGCTCTTACTTTCACTATTAAACAGCCCTGAGTTCAACTGTTGTTTTTCTTCCATCTGATCTCACCAAACGTTTAATTGATCATCGATCACGATCATTGAGGATTTTTTTGTGATTTGATTTGTGATGTGATTTTTTTCACATTTCCTCCTGGAAGACGATGGGTCCCCACTATCCCTCCAGTTTTAATAATACGTTGGACAGTTCTGAACCCAGTTCTGGTAGTTTCTGCAATCTCCTTAGATGTTTTCTCTGCTTGATGCCAATGATTTGTTCCTTCTCAAACAGACTGACATCTTTTTTGTTTTGTTTTGATACTTAACCTTTTACTTTGTGGTGTGAGGGTTTTATATTTTATTTTATTCTGTCAAGCACTTTGTGTTGCATTTTACATGTATGAAAAGTGCTATATAAATAAAGTTTGAATTGATTTGATTTTGATGTGTCTTTGACATGGTTGTTTAGGAAATGAGAAGCAACTCTCTGCAGCAGTTGGGTTAAATGACTAGTTGCCAGCTGAAAGATAATTGTCCATGCAGTAATTATCCAATAAGAGGCTCAGACCTGTTTGCTTCGTTAAATCCAGGTGGAGACCTTTTTTTTGGCCAAGCAGTGTATTTTTAATTAAAACCAACTCTGAGGGCATTATTTCAGACTAGAGACCACCACATAATTAATTAAAATACAATGGAATGAGACCTTTTATTAATATTGTCATTGTTGTTTTTTAAAGTCTAATACGATCCACAAGGATCATTCAGGAGTTAAAACAAGTCCAGAGACTTAACTGTGTTCACCTTCCTCTAAGTCAACTACACATTTTCACCTTTTTTTGTTTGTTTTTAAATAAACAAAACCTGCTGACATTTGAAATCAAATATAAAATGCTGATGCTTTGAGAAACCACATTTTTGTCTTTTTTAATGTTTATTTTGCTGGTTTACTTGTTAAGTTTATACATCACAAAGAACTGAAAACATAAAAAAGTTGTAAAAAATGCAACACCAAAATACTTTCAAAACAAAAAGAAAATCACAAAAACAATTCAGTCTTTTTTTTTAAGGGATGTATTTATACAATGCAGAAGAAAGAACTGAATATAGTAGGTGTGATTTTGGTTTATTTAACATTGTAGTATTATTATTAGTAATAGACAATCCAAGGCTCCTGTTTTAATTACTCCAGTTGAAAAATTATCAGAGTTCCTGCTGGTTTCCATAGTTACGCTCATGCATCTCGTGCGTTGTCCTGGTGCAGCTCACAGTAGTTAACTCCTCTGTGGTCACATGATCTGGAGGTTATAATGAACGTTGGAAGTTAGAGAGCATTTTTATTTGTCTGAAGAACCTGTTAAATCTGAAATATAATATGTATATTAATCAATGGGCATTTTACACATTTAAATGTTGAAATTTGTTTCTTAAAGTGCCAGTGCGCTGATTACAAGGACTTGATCAGCTGACAGACGCCAGCACAGCAACTCTGGTTGTTATGGAAACTGCAAGTTTTCCATAACAACCAGCTGGAACTGATGGAGCCATTGATTCTGCTCTCTATCAGGAGATCCTGAAGGAGAACCAGGAGATCCTGAAGGAGAACCAGGAGATCCTGAAGGATCCTGGAGGAGAACCAGGAGATCCTGAAAGAGAACCAGGAGATCCTGAAGGAGAACATCCATCAGTTCCTGACCTGAAGCTCAAGAACACCTGGGTTCTGATCTGAAGAACACCAGCTGGTCCACCTCTGAATGGACCAGAAACCAGGATGAAGGTTCTGGAGTGGTCTAGTCAAAGTCTGGACTTTAATTCAACTGAGAAGCTGTGACATGACCTTCAACAGGCTGTTCATGCTGGAAAATCCTCCAGTGTGTCTGAATGAAAACTGGTCTGAGAAGAAGGGTTAGGGTTTGGGTTTGGGTTATCACTGGACAAATACGAACCTGAAACCTGCATGCATTGGCTCAGAGCGTTAAAACCGTCACCTAGTTCTTTAAAACACATCAGCTGCAGTTTTATCCCACTCTTCAAGGTGTGTTTACACACACTAGAGAACATAATTAGAGGTGATGGGGGGGGGACAGGTGGAGGTGTGCTGATGTTTTGTTCAAGTTCAGGTGTGTGTTTTATTCTGTCACAGACACTAAAACGTGGAAACAACAACAACAACAACGTTGTAACCCATCAGGGAAAGATATTCAGGCAAGCACAGTAAGTAAAAGCTCACTAGAGGCTGTTGCATCATTTTCCAGAGTCCGATACTAAGATCCACGTGTTGATGGGTTTTTTTTTTTCAAAGAACCTACTCAGATGCACCCAGGGTCACAGCCGGGTCTGTGGACCACCCAAACGGGCTGGTCCACAGGGTCACAGCCAGGTCTGTGGACCAGCTAAACGGGCTGGTCCACCAGGGTCACAGCCGGGTCTGTGGACCAGCTAAACGGGCTGGTCCACAGGGTCACAGCCGGGTCTGTGGACCAGCTACGAACGGGCTGGTCCACAGGGTCACAGCCGGGTCTGTGGACCAGCTAAACGGGCTGGTCCACAGACCCGGCTGTGACCCGGGTGGACCAGCTAAACGGGCTGGTCCACAGGGTCACAGCCGGGTCTGTGGACCAGCTAAACGGGTTGGTCCACAGGGTCACAGCCGGGTCTGTGGACCAGCTAAACGGGCTGCAGCTGCATTCCTGTACAGAGGTCTGTGTTGATACGTCCACCGCAGCGCCGCACGGCTGTCTGGACTCCCGGGCTGCGAATCCAAACATGGAAGGGTCAGGACCTGGCCATATTTGTTTAACTCTGAGATAGGTGTCACCATGGTGGGGCTCCAGCGAAGCAGCGCCAGGCATAACTGGCTTTGGAATGACAACACGTACAGCCAGATTGTTGTTCCGGCTAATTTGCTGCTGTTTTCCCAAAGCCGAGCTTAGCTGGCAACAAAGGCCGTTTAACTCGATCAGTGTTCTGCTTTTTTTTTAATCCATTTTGTTTTTCACATAACATGTTGTTGTTACGTGAAACCCAGAACCGGACCTGGCCCGGCTGTGCCTCGTTGTGTTTTAACAGTCTCTCACTGGCTTTAAATTGTTGTGATTGGCTTTGAAATTTTTAGCGGCCCATTCTGGTAACAAAGAACCAACGTGAAAACAAGAAAGGACATGAACTGAAAACTGCCCAAACAACAAAGTTCATGGACTTGACTGGAATTTTTTTGTGACCTTTGTTGTTTTGTGCTTTCTCTGCCAATTACTGAACATTTTACTAATTAGTTACCATGAACAAGGCCAAATGCAGGAGGCAGAGGTCTTTATAGTCAAACATTCTTGGCAGCCAATGAGACGTCTACATTCAAAAAACAAAACACGTTCCTGGGGTCACAGGCCTCATCGAGGAAACATTAATATATTTTAGAAATTTACATTTTTCTAATTCATGCACAGCTTTGATGAATGTGAATGAATGTTAACCTACTGGAGATGAGCCACACCGGGACAGAACCGATTACTGCTGATCATAACGCAGGCAGATCAAACTGCCTGAACGTCTTACTCACCTCAGTTATACTCTTTTATTTCAGTAATTTTCAGATTACATGATGTTCAGAGATAATTAGTATTTAATAAGAGAGGGATTCATTATATAGTTGAGTGTCTACAGAAAAACAACAAAGCATTTGTCACCTATTTTGCTGCCTCACGATGTTGTGAACAGCCGGACACCATGATGCTGCCACCACCATGCTTCACCATGGGGATGATGATGAAAGGCGATTGGGGGGGGGGGGGGGGGGGGAGAGACAGGTGGAGGTGTGCCACTCAGTTCCAGAGACACCTGACCGGAGACCTTCCTCCCGCATGGTTGGGGAGTTTTCTGCCAAAGCGGTTCCAGACCTGGTCCGGAGCTTGGATTTTTGCATTTTCACCATCAGCTGGCCGAGAAGGCATCAGTAAAGAAAACTGGTGCTGGACTGGCACCAAAACCTCACCTGGATGGATGAAAGGACCGGTAACATCAGGGGCGCTGGGGTTGGCGTGTCCAACCGAAACACTGAACTAGTCCATATTTAAATCACCTCCGTGAGGTTAGTTTAGATTAACTAACCCTAACCCTGACCCATCCTGACCAAAACATCTGCCCCACAAACAAAAACTTCAGCTCCTAATAAAGCTGGTCTCATCTGCCGTAATGATGAACTCTATTCAGGAGAACTGTCAGGGCAACATTTTGGGATACATGCACCAAAAAAAAAAAAAACTGGCAGCAACTGTGCACCATTTCCTGTATAATTTAAACCAGTTTGATGTGTTTACACTGCTGCTGTTTGTGCAGTATTATTTTACCTGGTGATGAGAATGACTCATCTTTTAATGAGTGTGAGAAGAAGATGTACTGTTACTGAGTGATTGTTTTACATGTAAATATACAGCAATGTGGGTCAAAGTGCATGCTCGTCCAAATTCTGAGATTTTGTATGTGAGGACTGAAAAAAAGAAAAAAAAAATATTTGGTCCTCACCAGGTCTTAAAATGAGGTGAATTAGCCTCAGATGAATGTGAACATCAAGGAGGATCTGCCGATCAAATACAACTGATTAACTGATTATCAGAAAGCGTGATCAACTCTATAAAAGCAGATGTTTTGTCTGTATGCTGGTCTGGAGCATCCAGGGGTGTTTTAACACAATAATATGGAAGAAAGATGTCAGCGATGATCTCAGAGAAACAAGCTTCTGCTGTCCATCACCCTACAGATGGAGAACCTTCAAGACAGCCGTCCATCTCCCCACCAGTGGACGTCCCAGCATACTCACCCCAACGTCAAGGATCATGCAATGTGTATTTTATTTATATTCTAAAAATGAAAATAAAAGTGCATCTTAGGTTTGCGATGTTGCATCTGAACAAAGACAGACTTCTGGAACGATGTCCTACAGAAAAAGTGGAGCTGTTGGATTATCGGTCGCCAACAAACACAAATATCTAATTCCAGCTGTCAAGCATAGTGGTGGAAGAGTGGTGATGTGGGCTCATTTACAGCCACAGCACCTGGACAACCAGGTGAACCATGAACCATGTCCAGACCTCAACCTGAATGAATTTCTGTGTGAGCTGGAGAGCTAAGTGCATAAATGAAGATGCCAAATGCACCGAACCAGCTGAATTGAAACAAATCAATATATATAATATCTATATAATATGCTATGATATATAATATATCACAGCAGCTTGAGGTGGCTTACCTTTGACAGCTGCTATGAAACGTCTAGCTTTAACACCCCTTACAGGCTGGATGAGCAAACACGCAAGATTCCTGAGAACCTTCAAATAATTAAACCCTATTTTGGCAGAAAAGCCTCCCAACAGCCTGGAAAACACCTCTGACCTGCTTTTGACCCAAGGCTGATATGCACAGAACTTGCATGACCGGTTCAGACTGACATTTTTTACAGTGTATCTGTCTGTCCCTGCTGTAAAAGCAAAGTGGGCTGTCTGTGTGTCTTTGTGTCAGTGTTGTTGCTGAGTGCAGTGACCTGGGGTTACACTCTCTCTGTTCCCGTTGGGGTAAATATCCCTCTATTAGCAACAAGTGCTCTGAACGCTCTGATTTTCTCAGACCTGCTGGAAGCCTTCAGAGCGACAGACAATGGAGAAAAATCAGCTCTGACACACCACTCGCATCTTCTTGATCTAACAAAGACATCTCTCTAAGTTCCAGTGTCTAACATTTAAAAGCTTAGATTTACTCTTTAGCAGCCTGTTTGTCACCATTTGGTGAATCTATTAAATAGTAAGTGGTGTAAAAACAACATCCAGTTTTCCAGGTTGAGTTCTGCATGAAAGTAAGAGAAATTGTAGATCCGTCAGTGGCCACCAGGGTTAGGGTTAGGATTAGGGCTGGATCCAGAAGCAAGCTGATGTCCATATTCAAATGTCCAACTTTGGAGCAGAAACAAATATATCTACAGCCCTTTTCAACAAAGCTTGTGGTCTTCATCACGCTGTACTTCCACTGTCCACTAGGAGGCAGTGTGGGTTCTTTTCTGCAGTGCTGAGCTTCCTGACCTGACAACAGAACGTATAAATCTGTCATTTTTATGGACATTGCAGCAGACTCATGTTCTAACTGTCTTAAAAACAACGAAGAAGTAACAGCAGGAAATACGAAGATGAAGAAGATCAAATCACTTCCTGTCGATGTCTGAATGGTGTCACGCTCTCTGATTCTTTCAACCTTTATAAAATTAAACTCGATTTAGTGATAACCAATCAATCAATCAACTTTATTTGTAAAGCACATTTTAAAATGCCACGTGGGCAGCCAAAGTGCTGTACAATAAAACAGAAATGGGTCAAAAGTTAAAAGACATAAAAAACATAAAAACGTACGTACCAGATTTACAGCTGGTGTACCTAAAGTACCATAAAAACTAGATCATGGTTTATTAAAAGCCTAGGAATAAAAATGTGTTTTAAAATGAGATTTAAAAACAATAAGTGAAGAGGCCTGTCTGATATTTAGGGGCAACTTATTCCAGAGCTTGGAAGCAGCAGCAAAGATGCTCATCCAACCCTAACCCTCACCTCTGAGCTTCAGCCTGGTTTTAGGGACCGTCAGCAGCAGCTGATCTGCTGATCTTAGGGATCGAAGTGGGCAGTAAGGATAAAACAGATCAGCTACATATGGTGGAGCAAGGTTTTTAAAACATTTAAAATGCGTGGAAGCCATGGAGTAGCAGGAATGCATGGTCCATGCATTCCTGCTACTCTCAGTAGTGAAGACTTTATTTTCCCGCTAAAAAAGCTCGTAATCAAAATTAGAGATGAGATCGGCCAGGCCCAACTGTCAACGGCTGTGAACATCCCTGCAGCTTCGTTGATTTCTTCCGTTTCTGATTTGACTCTGGACTGTTTTTCTCCTGTGGGCCTCTCTGAGTTGACCTCAACTATCAGTAAAGCTAAACCATCTACATGTCTGTTGGATCCCATCCCAACTCAGCTGCTCAAAGATGTTATGTCCTCTATTGGTATATCAATTTTGGATCAGATTAACCTCTCTCTACAATTAGGATATGTACCACAAGTTTTTAAAGTTGCAGTCATTAAACCTTTGCTCAAGAAACCATCCCTTGACCCGGACATCTTGGCAAACTATAGACCAATATCCAACCTTCCATTTATCTCTAAAATTCTGGAAAAAATAGTTGCTAGCCAGTTAGGAGAACACCTGCATAGAAATGATCTATTTGAGGTCTTTCAGTCAGGGTTTAGAACTCATCATAGCACAGAAACTGCACTGATTAGAGTCTCCAACGACCTCCTCATGGCCTCAGACAATGGATTAGTTTCTGTCCTTGTTCTGCTGGACCTCAGTGCTGCTTTTGATACCTGTTGATCACGGCCTTTTGCTGCACAGATTAGAGCACACTGTTGGAATTAAAGGGACAGCATTAGGCTGGTTTAAGTCATACCTGTCTGACAGGTTCCAGTTCGTCCATGTTAATGACGTTTCTTCTACACGGACTAGGGTCTGCTATGGCGTCCCACAGGGTTCAGTTCTGGGACCAATCCTTTTCACTTTATACATGCTGCCCTTGGGAAAAATTATCCAGAGCCATGGCATAAACTTTCATTGCTACGCTGATGATACGCAGCTGTACTTATCTATGAAACCAGAGGAAACAAAACCTTTGGCTAAACTTCAAGGGTGTCTTAATGACATTAAGTCTTGGATGTCCTCTAACTTTTTGCTTCTAAACTCAGATAAAACAGAGGTTATTGTCTTGGGTCCCAAACACCTGAGGAATGGATTGACTGGGTTTACGCTGGCTTCCAGCACAGTTGTGAAAAACCTTGAACATTTTTGATCAGGATATGTCATTTAAGCAGCATTATAATCAGGTTTGCAAGTCTGCCTTTTTTCATCTCCGAAATATTGCCAAGATTAGGAGCATCCTCTCCCAGGGTGATGCCGAAAAATTAATCCACGCGTTTGTTAGCTCTAGACTGGATTACTGTAATGCGTTGTTAGCAGGATGTCCGAAAAGCTCGCTAAATAGCCTTCAACTGATCCAGAACGCAGCAGCGAGGGTGCTGACAGGAATCCGTTAGCGAGATCACATCTCTCCCGTGTTAGCCTCCCTCCATTGGCTTCCCGTGAAATTTCGAATTGAGTTTAAAATTCTGCTTCTCGCATATAAGGCCCTTAATGGCCTAGCTCCGCGCTATTTACAAGACTTGATAGCATGTTATGCTCCTAATAGAGCTCTCCGCTCTCAGAGTGCAGGATTACTCGTCGTTCCTAGAATATCTAAAAGTAGGTTTGGAGGACGGGCCTTCTGCTACCAGGCACCTTTATTATGGAACCAGCTACCAGTTTGGGTTCAGGTGGCTGATACCATCTCCATCTTTAAAACTAAACTGAAAACATTTCTGTTCAGTAAAGCCTACAGTTAGTTTAAACTATAGTGTGTAGATGCTAATAGTTATAACTATAGTTGTAGTAGCTCAGACTAGAGTAGCTCGTCATAATCACAGCTTCATCATAGCTATGCTGCTATAGGCCTACGCTGCAGAGGGATGCCAACATGATAGCTGAGTGGTGTCTCCACCACTCTTCACCCTTTCCTTTCCTTTCCTCCTCTCTTCTCCCTCCTTCAGCTCATTCCATAGTTAATTAGGAGCACCTCGTTACTGTAAGTGTTCTCCATTTTCTTTCCCTGTAGTTTGTTGATTGCAGGCCAGAGTTTCCTGAGCTTCATGCTGACTTGCATATCCGTCCACTGGCCATCCCAGCGTTTACCTCCACCTGTGTGTGGGTATCTTTGGGTTACCGACTAACATGCTGACCGGCAATCTGGTCCTCTAACCATCTCATCTCAGTGCTGCTACCTACATCTCTTTATATAGTCATCTCTGTATTTAATGTACTAACAACGAGCCAGTCAGAATATAAGTGCTGGAATTCTTCGTGCTAAAGCTAATGGATAATAACAACACATTTTGTCTCGTGTAGTGTTGCCAGGGTGTATGTGCTCTCCTCTCTCTGTCCTGCCTCTCCTCTTTTTCTTTCTTTACCTGGCTTTACCTGGCCTTTACCTGGTAGGAAGGTCCCCCCATATGATCCAGGTCCTGCTCAAGGTTTCTTTCTCACAGTGGAGTTTTTCCTTGCCACTGTTTGACTTAAAGTTTTTTTTCACCCATTAAGGGAGTTTTTTACTTGCCATTATCCTTGATTAGGATTTAATATTATAATTTTAGTTATTTATATTTGCTCAGGGGTCATGATCTGGGTTTCTGTAGCCTGGAAACAATTGGCATTGTAACAGATGCTATACAAATAAAATTGAATTGAACTGAATTGACTTGAATTGAATCCTCAGAGCAGACTAATCTCATGTGCTGAGGTGCTGTAGCTTTGGACTTTATCAATCATTCAAAATATTGCTGAAGTTCAACTACTTTAATAGCATTATGACAGTCAAAAGCATAGTTTACTGAAATCAACAGCTGAATATCAGTTTTCAGTACCATCCTTTTCTAACTTACTGCTTGTTCCCTGTTGTTTTCCTGTGGTTTTTCTACCTGTACTTGTATTGGCCGCTTACGTTTCCATGTTTTCAGAAAATAATTCTCTGAATGTAAAGTTAGCAACATAAAAGTCAAGGCAACAAACAGATTAAATGTTCCACCTAAAGGCTATTTCATTCTCAGTACTGAAAATAAGTGTAATCTGACAGGTTTGGACATGCGGACTGGTTCACAGGTGAACTTAAATGTATTTATTTACAGTATCTTAGGAAGAAACCCAACATTTCTCCTTGGAGCAGGTCTTGGTGACAGCTGGGAGGAAATAAATCCTCTTTGAACATTTCAGGACTTCTCCAGAGCTGGATGAGGGTGGGTGGGCATCCACCTGGACTGTCTGGGGTGAGTAGAGGAGGAAAAAAGAGTTAAAAGAAAAGAGTCTGAATGTAAATGACTGCATTCCCTGATGAGAACAGCAAGGAGCTGTTAAACTGCTTTAGCAACGTCTAAATTCATTGAGAGTTCAGGAGAAAAACTTTGAACTAAAAATATCTCCACTGTCCACAAGTGTTTTTAAAGCTCAGAGCAAATGCAGCTGATAAAGACTATTAACTACGAAACACATGAACCCTGATGACGAGGATAAGATCTAAAGCATAACTGCTGCGATAAGACGCTCAGCGCTCTCCAGGGTCATTACTCCTTCAAGGTTCAGCAGCAGGGCAGCAACTTTATTTTTATTTCTTCTTCTCTATGGCGTCTCTCATGTCTTTCTTTCCTTCCCATTTTCCTTTTGCAGTGGTGTGACAACAGAAAACCCTTCAAAATAAAACCCCTGCAATTAAACTAAACCTTCATTCTCAGATTTACAAAATATGGGATTAGAGGCTGGACTACTTTGAGGGGCTTCTTTTAAATTGCTCTTTTTAAATGGCTCAATGTTGGGTGTGTTCTGCACAAACTTTGTGAAGCTTAAAAGTTGAGAGAGTTGGGTCGAACATCTCTGCAGTTGGAGTGGATCCAGTCAAAAAGTGACTAGATCACAAACATGAAGGGAGGCATTTATAGGACTAATCTCTTGATTTGACATTTTTAATTTTCTCATGTTTGTAGAAGATAAAATGGAGATTACCAATAAAAACATTCTTCCATTTATTTTGACTTCTGTTAATTAATTCAAGATATTTCATGTATCACCCAAAGAGAGCTGGGATAGGCTGCAGCAGATCCCTGTGACCCTGCAGGCATAGATAACAAATGCATCTTCAATTCATCTGTTAATATACATCAATTTTACCATTTTAGATCTGCAGCACACTTAAAAATAAAAAGAAAGCTTCATCTGGGATTAGTTTGGTGCTACGATGGTGGCAGAACAAAAAAAATCATTTGATTTCTGACAGGTGATGTCAACAAAAAGGAGGGTATTTGCATATTGACATCATTAAATGGCTTCAGGACTCTGGTGTGTAAAGGACCATGGTGGAAACCTGGACATGTGATCTCTGATCCCTCAGACTCCTCTGGAAACATCCTTCATCAGCTGCTGACATCACTACATGGACTGAGACACCGTGGGAACCTTTCACAAATGGCACTTTAAAATTTACTGTGAAAAAAACACAACAACAACAGAAAAGAAGTGTGATGTTGACATCCATGGGCTGCGTCAACATCTGGATGACGGACCATCACGCAGTGAAAATGTGGTCAGACGAATCAGCGCTCCAGAGTTCTGTTCCTGGAACTGGATGCTGTCTGGTTCTGTTCCTGGAACTGGATGTTGTCTGGTTCTGTTCCTGGAACTGGATGCTGTCTGGTTCTGTTCCTGGAGCTGGATGATGTCTGGTTCTGTCCCTGGAACTCGATGCTGTCTGGTTCTGTTCCTGGAGCTGGATGTTGTCTGGTTCTGTTCCTGGAACTGGATGCTGTCTGGTTCTGTTCCTGGAACTGGATGCTGTCTGGTTCTGTTCCTGGAACTGGATGTGTCTGGTTCTGTTCCTGGAACTGGATGCTGTCTGGTTCTATCCCAGGAACTGGATGCTGTCTGGTTCTGTTCCTGGAGCTGGATGTTGTCTGGTTCTGTTCCTGGAACTGGATGCTGTCTGGTTCTATCCCAGGAACTGGATGCTGTCTGGTTCTGTTCCTGGAACTGGATGATCTGTCCCTGGAAACTGGATGCTGTCTGGTTCTGTTCCTGGAACTGGATGCTGTCTGGTTCTGTTCCTGGAGCTGGATGATGTCTGGTTCTGTCCCTGGAACTGGATGCTGTCTGGTTCTATCCCAGGAACTGGATGCTGTCTAGTTCTGTTCCTGGAGCTGGATGATGTCTGGTTCTGTTCCTGGAACTGGATGCTGTCTGGTTCTGTTCCTGGAGCTGGATGTTGTCTGGTTCTGTTCCTGGAGCTGGATGTTGTCTGGTTCTGTTCCTGGAGCTGGATGATGTCTGGTTCTGTCCCTGGAACTGGATGCTGTCTGGTTCTATCCCAGGAACTGGATGCTGTCTATTTCTGTTCCTGGAGCTGTCTGGTTCTGTTCCTGGAACTGGATGCTGTCTGGTTCTGTTCCTGGAACTGGATGCTGTCTGGTTCTGTTCCTGGAACTGGATGCTGTCTGGTTCTGTTCCTGGAGCTGGATGTTGTCTGGTTCTGTTCCTGGAACTGGATGCTGTCTGGTTCTGTTCCTGGAACTGGATGATCTGTCCCTGGAACTGGATGCTATCTGGTTCTGTCCCTGGAACTGGATGCTGTCTGGTTCTGTTCCTGGAACTGGATGATGTCTGGTTCTGTCCCTGGAACTGGATGATGTCTGGTTCTGTCCCTGGAACTGGATGATGTCTGGTTCTGTTCCCTGGAACTGGATGCTGTCTGGTTCTGTTCCTGGAACTGGATGCTGTCTGGTTCTGTTCCTGCAGCTGGATGATGTCTGGTTCTATCCCAGGAACTGGATGCTGTCTGGTTCTGTTCCTGCAGCTGGATGATGTCTGGTTCTATCCCAGGAACTGGATGCTGTCTGGTTCTGTTCCTGGAGCTGGATGATCTGTCCCTGGAACTGGATGCTGTCTGGTTCTGTTCCTGGAACTGGATGCTGTCTGGTTCTGTTCCTGGAACTGGATGCTGTCTGGTTCTGTTCCTGGAGCTGGATGATGTCTGGTTCTGTCCCTGGAACTGGATGCTGTCTAGTTCTGTTCCTGGAACTGGATGCTGCCTGGTTCTGGTTCTGTTCCTGGAACTGGATGCTGTCTGCTCGGGACGTAAGACAAAGGTGCTCTTAAGACCTGGCATTAAAATGCGTCCTAGGAAATCAGACCAGTGCTTGCGCCACGTCTGAGCACATTCAAGGACAGGTTGAAGATCTAGTCAGGACGTGTTTGAAGGTGCTCTGGGACACTTGTGTCCACATTCTCATGAAAGTCTTCAGAGACTTCAGAGAGAATCTGAGGGATGTCTTGGGTTCCTACAGACTGGCCATCAGCTTCACATCCACAGGGGGAGTCAACCAGGGGAAGTCTACCAGGGGGAGTCAACCACAGGAAGTCTACCAGGGGGAGTCAACCAGGGGGAGTCCACCAGGTGAGGTCAACCAGGGGGAGTCTACCAGGGGGAGTCAACCAGGGGGAGTCTACCAGGGGGAGTCAACCAGGGGAAGTCTACCAGGTGAGGTCAACCAGGGGGAGTCTACCACAGGAAGTCTACCAGCAGGAGTCAACCAGGGGGAGTCTACCAGGGGGAGTCTACCAGGGGGAGTCTACCAAGGGAAGTCTACCAGGGGGAGTCAACCAGGGGAAGTCTACCAGGTGAGGTCAACCAGGGGGAGTCTACCAAGGGGAGTCTACCAGGGGGAGTCAACCAGGGGGAGTCTACCAGGGGAAGTCAGCCAGGGGAAGTCTACCAGGTGAGGTCAACCAGGGGGAGTCTACCACGGGAAGTCAACCAGGGGGAGTCAACCAGGTGAGGTCAACCAGGGGGAGTCTACCAGGTGAGGTCAACCAGGGGGAGTCTACCAAGGGGAGTCTACCAGGGGGAGTCAACCAGGGGGAGTCTACCAGGGGAAGTCTCCCGGGAGTGGAGTTTTTCCTTGCCACTGTTTGGTATAAAGGTTTTTTTTCTCCCTACGTGGGAGTTTTTTACCTACCATTATCATTGATTGGATTTAATTATATAATCTTAGTTGATGATATTTGCTCGGGGGTCATGCTCTGGGTCTCTGTAAAGCGCCTAGAGACAATTGTCATTGTAACAGACGCTATATAAATAAAATTGAAATTGAAATTGAACCAGGGGAAGTCTACCAGGTGAGGTCAACCAGGGGGAGTCTACCAGGGGGAGTCTACCAGCAGGAGTCAACCAGGGGAGTCTACCAGGGGGAGTCAACCAGGTGAGGTCAACCAGGGGGAGTCTACCAGGTGAGGTCAACCAGGGGGAATCAACCAGGGGGAGTAAACCAGGGGGAGTCTACCAGGGGGAGTCTACCAGGGGGAGTCTACCAGGGGGAGTCTACCAGCAGGAGTCAACCAGGGGGAGTCTACCAGGGGGAGTCAACCAGGGGGAGTCTACCAGGGGGAGTCAACCAGCAGGAGTCAACCAGGGGGAGTCAACCAGGGGGAGTCTACCAGGGGGAGTCAACCAGGTGAGGTCAACCAGGGGGAGTCTACCAGGTGAGGTCAACCAGGGGGAGTCTACCAAGGGGAGTCTACCAGGGGGAGTCAACCAGGGGGAGTCTACCAGGGGAAGTCAACCAGGGGAAGTCTACCAGGTGAGGTCAACCAGGGGGAGTCTACCAGGGGGAGTCTACCAGCAGGAGTCAACCAGGGGAGTCTACCAGGGGGAGTCAACCAGGTGAGGTCAACCAGGGGGAGTCTACCAGGTGAGGTCAACCAGGGGGAATCAACCAGGGGGAGTAAACCAGGGGGAGTCTACCAGGGGGAGTCTACCAGGGGGAGTCTACCAGGGGGAGTCAACCAGGTGGAGTCTACCAGGTGAGGTCAACCAGGGGGAGTCTACCAAGGGGAGTCTACTAGGGGGAGTCAACCAGGGGGAGTCTACCAGGGGAAGTCAACCAGGGGAAGTCTACCAGGTGAGGTCAACCAGGGGGAGTCTACCAGGGGGAGTCTACCAGCAGGAGTCAACCAGGGGGAGTCTACCAGGTGAGGTCAACCAGGGGGAGTCTACCAAGGGGAGTCTACCAGGGGGAGTCAACCAGGGGGAGTCTACCAGGGGAAGTCAACCAGGGGAAGTCTACCAGGTGAGGTCAACCAGGGGGAGTCAACCAGGGGGAGTCTACCAGGGGGAGTCTACCACGGGAAGTCTACCAGCAGGAGTCAACCAGGGGGAGTCAACCAGGGGGAGTCTACCAGGGGGAGTCAACCAGGTGAGGTCAACCAGGGGGAGTCAACCAGGTGAGGTCAACCAGGGGGAGTCTACCAGGTGAGGTCAACCAGGGGGAATCAACCAGGGGGAGTCTAACAGGGGAGTCAACCAGGGGAAGTCTACCAGGAGGAGTCAACCAGGGGAAGCCAACCAGGGGGAGTCTACCAGGTGAAGTCGGCAGGACAACCATTCAAAAACCAGGGTTCCGTGTATGGAGGCATCTTCTTGTCACCAGATGATGTCATTGTCCTCAGGTAAATCCATTTCCTCAAAAATATATAGTTTACACAATCTCTGAATCCGATTTTTCTTTTGCTTCTTTTTAATTACCCAGACATGCTCACAGGTGAGCCGCGCCCTGCAAGCGGCAGCGCTTTGTTTATGTTAGCGAGACTCCCGCCACAGGCAGAGCCGCTCATCCTCAGATGAAGCCGCTCCGATGGGTTCATGCTAGTTCATCTGTGCCGCACACACCTGCAGCAGACGTGCACGCACACACGCAGGCCTGTGTGTTAACGGCCATTTGTTCATTGATGCCACGCATTCGAGGACGCAGCATTAACGCGCTCAGACGTGCTGATGAGTTCATGCATGAAGAGAAACTGCACGTATGAACACAAACAACAACCCCCCCCCCCCCCCCACGGACCCACACATGCACCAGGTAGCTAGCTCCGCCCCACAAAAGGTGAACCAAAACAGTGATTAGAGTTTCAACTCTTCCCCTCCACGTCAAACCGCCGCCAGATCTGCCACAGGGCGTAATTACAGGCGAGGAGGAGACGGGCGGCGGTCCAGCTCAATCAAGCTGCTTGCGTCAGAGATGACTCCGCTTTAACCTTGCAGCAAAGTGCACATCAACACACACAGGTGTACACGTTCAGCGGGCACATGCGAAAAAAAACAAAGTGTAAATTAGCAACGGCTGGGGATTAGAGGTGTAAAAACAGAACCGGAGAAGAAGAAGTACAAGGTTCATGCAGGTGCAGGAATGCAGCCTGTTTGTTTGCTCTACTTTTCTTCTCAGCCGGTTCAAAGAAGGAACCAAACCTCAGGACCAAAGGAACCTCAACCAAACCTGGAGCTTTGTTCCTCCCTGCCGTCACCAAGTCCATGAAGGATTGTTGAGACTTGGATGTGTAAATTAAACAAAACTCTCATAACTTCACAAACACGCCTTCCTGGTGGTTTAGTGGTAGCGCTGTCACCTGCCACTCCAAAGGTCCTGGGTTCAGGTCCTTTGGGTTGTCACCTGTCACGCCAAAGGTCCCTGGTTCAGGTCCTTTGGGCTGTCACCTGCCACGCCAAAGGTCCCGGTTTCAGGTCCTTTGGGTTGTCACCTGCCACTCCAAAGGTCCCTGGTTCAGGTCCTTTGGGTTGTCACCTGCCACGCCAAAGGTCCTGGGTTCAGGTCCTTTGGGTTGTCACCTGCCACGCCAAAGGTCCCGGGTTCAGGTCCTTTGGGCTGTCACCTGCCACTCCAAAGGTCCCTGGTTCAGGTCCTTTGGGTTGTCACCTGCCACGCCAAAGGTCCCGGGTTCAGGTCCTTTGGGCTGTCACCTGCCACTCCAAAGGTCCTGGGTTCAGGTCCTTTGGGCTGTCACCTGCCACTCCAAAGGTCCCGGGTTCAGGTCCTTTGGGCTGTCACCTGCCACTCCAAAGGTCCCGGGTTCAGGTCCTTTGGGTTGTCACCTGCCACGCCAAAGGTCCCTGGTTCAGGTCCTTTGGGTTGTCACCTGCCACGCCAAAGGTCCCGGGTTCAGGTCCTTTGGGTTGTCACCTGCCACGCCAAAGGTCCTGGGTGCAGGTCCTTTGGGTTGTCACCTGCCACTCCAAAGGTCCCTAGTTCAGGTCCTTTGGGCTGTCACCTGCCACGCCAAAGGTCCCGGGTTCAGGTCCTTTGGGTTGTCACCTGCCACGCCAAAGGTCCCGGGTTCAGGTCCTTTGGGTTGTCACCTGCCACTCCAAAGGTCCCTGGTTCAGGTCCTTTGGGTTGTCACCTGCCACGCCAAAGGTCCCTGGTTCAGGTCCTTTGGGTTGTCACCTGCCACGCCAAAGGTCCCTGGTTCAGGTCCTTTGGGCTGTCACCTGCCACGCCAAAGGTCCCTGGTTCAGGTCCTTTGGGTTGTCACCTGCCACGCCAAAGGTCCCTGGTTCAGGTCCTTTGGGCTGTCATCTGCCACGCCAAAGGTCCTGGGTTCAGGTCCTTTGGGCTGTCACCTGCCACTCCAAAGGTCCCTGGTTCAGGTCCTTTGGGTTGTCACCTGCCACGCCAAAGGTCCCTGGTTCAGGTCCTTTGGGCTGTCACCTGCCACGCCAAAGGTCCCTGGTTCAGGTTCAGGTTGTGTCAGGAAGGGAGTCTAGTATAAAACTTGTGCCACGCCAATCACATGGATCAATCTGCTGTGAGAAGGAACAGCCCAGAGGGAAGTTTCATAACATCGTAAACATGCTTGTAGATGCCGTCATCCTTATTTACCGAACCTTAAGCCACCAGTTTCCTCATTCATGAAACTCAGTTATTCATAAGAACATGTGAATGTTAGTGAATTCCAACCGATTATAATGAAGCTCATTAACTGGCATAAATCCACCCTAGAACCACCACGTAAGGTGTCAAGGTGAAGGCTAACACGTGATCTTGAAACCCTAAGGTAGACCTTATGAATCCATCAACATGTGGTTTAAAACTATTGCCATGTTGTGAGGAAAAAAAGCATTAATAATAAAAACTGAACAACAGTGGATTTCTTTCCAGACAGACGGCCAGCAATAATTGTTTCTCAGCGTTCATTGCTGATGTCATTCCCCCTTGGCATTGTGTTATGATGCACACAAGTGAAGGGTTTAGGCCAGCAAGCTGCCTACTACATCAAAATAATGACACTTATTTTGTAATAAATTTGTTCTGATATATAAATCTCTTTTTTCATGACTACTGGTCACTGTTGCTTGTTCAACTGTCTCCACCTGTGTCCAACTGTGTCCAGCTGTCTCCCACTGTCTCCAGCTGTCTCCCACTGTCTCCAACTGTGTCCAGCTATCTCCAACTGTGTCCAGCTGTCTCCAGCTGTCTTCCGCTGTGTCCAGCTGTCTCCACCTGTGTCCAGCTGTCTCCAGCTGTGTCCAACCGTGTTCTACTGAGTCCAACTGAGTCCAGCTGTCTCCAGCTCTGTCCATCTGTCTCCAGGTGTCTCCAACTGTCTTCAGCTGTCTCCAACTATCTTCAACTGTCTCCAGCTGTGTCCAGCTGTCTCCAACTATCTTCAGCTGTCTCCAGCTGTCTCCAACTGTCTCCAGGTGTCTCTAACTATTTTCAGCTGTCTCCAGCTGTGTCCAGCTGTGTCCAACTGTCTACAGCTGTGTCCAGCTGTGTCCAACCATGTTCTACTGAGTCCAACTGAGTCCAGCTGTCTCCAGCTCTGTCCATCTGTCTCCAGGTGTCTCCAACTGTCTTCAGCTGTCTCCAACTGTCTCTATGCGTCTCCAACTATCTTCAGCTGTCTCCAACTGTGTCCAACTGTATCCAGGTGTCTCCAACTATCTTTAGCTGTGTCCAGCTGTCTCCAGCTGTGTCCAGCTGTCTCCAACTGTCTTTAGCTGTCTCCAACTGTCTCCAGCTGTCTTCGGCTGTCTCCAAGCTGTCTCCAGCTGTCTCCAGCTGTCTCCAGCTGTCTCCAGCTGTCCCAGAATCCTCACATGCTCTGGTCTCTCTTTGTTTGTCTGTTGTTTACTTCCTTGGCAGATTGTTCAGATTTATCAGAACCCACCACCTGAAACAGAGTTTATGTGAATTCTGCACCTGTGAGCTCAGGAATAAAGGTGCTGTTAACTGACCATCCCAACCAGGTAATGATACAATAGTAATTAGGTAATGATCAGAGGGCTATCGTGTGGGTCATTACCAGCTTGTTGCATAGATGGACCAGTAACCAGAGAGTCTTACCTTTGGGCTCAACTATTTCTTCACTTTTCATCCCTTCAGGCACCGTCACATTATTTTTCCAGTTCCAGTCGGGTTAGGGGTTAGGGGTTAGGGTTAGGGTTAGAGTTAGGGGTTAGGGTTAGAGTTAGGGGTTAGGGTTAGAGTTAGGGGTTAGGATTGGGGTTAGAGTTAGGGGTTAGGGTTAGGGGTTAGAGTTAGGGGTTAGGGTTAGGGTTAGGGGTTAGGGTTAGAGTTAGGGTTGGGGTTAAAGTTAGAGTTAGGGTTGGGGTTAGGGTTAGGGTTAGGGTTAGAGGGTTAGGGTTAGGGTTAGGGGTTAGGGTTGGGGTTGGGGTTAGGGTTAGGGTTTTTTTTTGAATGAAATTGGGTTGCACTAGCCTACTGTACTGGAAGGACAATGGGGCAGTGGGAGCACAGTCATCTTGATGCAGGGAACCAGGACTCAATCCCAAAGCAAGACTCAGAGGATGGACAGAAGAAGAGAAAAAAAAAATTTAAAATAAAAAGGATAAATTTAGAGATATTAAAATAAAGGAGGAGGTGCAGCCAAGGGTTAGTAAAGGTTAAGAACATAAATAAGTGCAAATGTAGTAAGTGCTATATAAAAAGGGGCAAACATTAGTAAAAGCACAATATATTAGAAAGAATGTTTTATATAAATACATACAATATATAATAAGAACATGGCTGGAGTTCCTCCGCTAAATGTTTAACTAAATGAGAAATAAAAAGAGAAAAAAAAAAAAAGGAGGGGGGGGGAAAGGAAGGATGGGTTGAAGGGGGTCCTTTCCCTGGGACGTGGGAAAATGGAGGAAAGGCAGCCATAATTAGTAACAAGACAACAATTTATTTATAAAAAAAAGTGATATATACAAATCAAGTGCTTCAAGGTAAGTGCTTAAAAACAAGTAAACAAGGGGTTAGGGTTGGGGTTAGAGTTAGGAGTTAGGGTTAGGGTTAGGGGTTAGAGTTAGAGTTAGGGGTTAGGGGTTAGGGTTAGGGTTAGAGTTAGGGGTTAGGGGTTAGGGTTAGGGTTAGGGGGTTAGGGTTAGGGGGTTAGGGTTAGGGTTAGGGGTTAGGTTAGGGTTAGGGGTTAGAGTTAGGGGTTAGAGTTAGGGGTTAGGGGTTAGGGTTAGGGGTTAGGGTTAGGGGTTAGGTTAGGGTTAGGGGTTAGGGTTAGGGTTAGTTAGGGGTTAGGGTTAGGGGGTTAGGTTAGGGTTAGGTTAGGGGGTTAGGGTTAGGGTTAGGGTTAGGGGTTAGGGGTTAGGGGTTAGGGGTTAGAGTTAGAGTTAGGGGTTAGGGTTAGGGGTTAGAGTTAGGGGTTAGGGTTAGGGGGTTAGAGTTAGAGGTTAGGTTAGGGGTTAGGGTTAGGGGGTTAGGGTTAGGGTTAGGGGTTAGGGGGTTCGGTTCGGGGTTAGGGGTTAGGGGTTCGGGTTAGGGTTAGGGGTTAGGGTTTGGGGGTTAGGGTTAGGGTTTAGAGTTAGGGGTTAGGTTCGGGGTTAGGGGTTAGGGGTTAGGGTTAGGTTAGAGTTCGGGGTTCGGGTTAGGGGTTAGGTTAGGGGTTCGGGTTAGGGGTTAGGTTAGGGTTAGGTTAGGGTTGGGGGGTTAGGGGTTAGGGGTTAGGGTTAGAGTTAGGGGTTAGGGTTAGGGGTTAGAGTTAGGGGTTAGGGTTAGGGGGTTAGAGTTAGGGGTTAGAGTTAGGGGTTAGGGTTAGGGGTTAGGGTTAGGGGTTAGGGGTTAGGGGTTAGGGTTGCTGCCTCTGTGAGCAGAACATGGACAAACAGAAGTTCATGGATGATGAATGATTCTTTTCTCCTAACAGACACCAGCTGACATTGAAAATGATCAAAGACATCTTTTTTAAATTTGCTTTGTTTCAGTTTGTAACATTTAAACTATGAGAATTCCTGTTGCATTAAATTAAATATAGTCATAAAGCCTCCCATATAAGAGCAAGAGGAACACAAACGAACCTGGAGAAGAAAACGCATCTCTGTGCCATCAGGGCTCAGCAGCAGTCAGCTGGCGCCATCTACTGGTTCCATCTGTGCCCACATCTGCTGGGACAGTCAAGGTTAAAGATTCAACTTTGGACATATACAGCTGAATGCCAGTCTTTTAAGAATATAACTTATGAAAACACACAAAAATTCAGTTAAAATGTTCAAGTCTAATGAATTGAAGCTGGAGGTTTGAAGTGAAGTCTATGAAAGTTAATCTTTTGATTTTCTTCTTTCACACTCCTCTCTAAACTATCTAAACTTCAATTTGATTGTGGCTCTTTTATTTAATTTTTCATTTTGCCAGTTAAAGTGGTGAACAGATAAAAGAAAACATCCACCTCTGGTCTTCCAGGTTCATTTCTGTTCATCCTTTCTTCTTTGGAAATAAAACCTCTTTTTCAGCTTTTGCCCAACTCTGAGTTGCTTTTTGTGTCCAAACATGTAATAAACTGTGGACTAATGATGTTTTCAGTTCATAGATCTTTCTAACCCCTGTGACCCTGCAGAGGATGAAACGGGTATAGATAATGGATGGATGGATAGATGGATGGATGGATGGATGGATGGATGAATGGATGGATGGATGGATGGATGGATGGATGGATGGATGGATGGATCTTTTTACCTCCACCAAGGAGGTTCTGTTTTTACCGGCATTTATCTGTCTGTCTGTGTTCAAGATAACTCAAAAAGTTATGGATGGATTTTGATGAAATTTTCAGGAGTTGTCAGAAATGTGAAAAGGAAGAACTGATTTCATTTTGGTTCTGATCCAGAAGAAATCCTGGATTCTGGATCACTTTCAAATTTTCAATAACATTGCGGTCAGTGGGGCCAAAAATTTTGTTTCTCAATATCTCCGTTAATTATTGCCCAAAACTCATGAAATTTCACTCAGGGATTGACAATGGGAACCTCTATCAAATTTCAGAGGCTGATCTGGATCTGATCCGGATCTGATCCAGAAGGCGGATTTTATCTGTAAATCGCTTTATGGGGAATTGTTGCATACAATCATACAACTTTTCTAGTTTTGTGATTTTCTGCTGGTGGCCACTATAAAAGAGAAACTTGGAGCTTATGAATATGTTCATCTAGCAAAACAGGGATTTTCTTCTACTCCCGAACAAGTTTCTCTCAGGGGAGAGTCTGTTTTTAACTCTTTGGCCTTTCAGCTGCTGTAAATAAAAGATGCTCTGACCAGCGGAGGATCTGCCTTCTGCTTTACATTAAAGGTCTTTGTCTTCATCACGGTTTTCTAAAATGTTTTTGGTGCTGAACTGCTCTATGCTGCAAGTGCAGAATCAAGGAGTTGTTCGAATAAAGTTTTGTGCACAACACAAGCTTTGTTTTACACACTTTATTAAACAAACTCACGGGTTCTCATTCGAACACAGACAGACTTAACTCAGGTTGACACAAATGAACATGTTAAAGGTAAGGGGTCTGAATCAACAGGGGGTCAAACCAGCAACAGACTTATGGCAGCATTAAATCAAATACCAAACAAATAAACACAGAGAAGCACCTAAACCACCAGGGCTGCAAAGGATGCTGGGAAACGACCCAAAAGGACCTGCCAGATCACTACAATATGTTGACCACATGTCCTAACCACTGTGTGGCCCATAACTGGCATTTCTGTAGTCCTGAAGTCTTTGATGAAGATTTTAATACGATGTCTGGCGCTAAATGTCATACAGCAAAATAAATTCTGCTATTGAGATTGAAAATTTAAAGTATGTTGCTAACCATAACCCTAACCCTTTAAGAACTTAAAGATCGCCATTCTTAGAAAATACTGCATTGCAATGCTCCAGACAGTAAGTAGTATATTTAACTTTTCTCATTTGACATTTATCAGATTCTTTAGCAGGTACGTACTTCTACACTGAGTGACATCACTGAGTGACAGAGGAGCAACATAACTTTCAACCTCAACAGATAACAGGTTTGGACATACACTTTATTTTTATTATGTTTTACTTTATTATTATTGCATAATGTTTGAGGTAATAGAAAACAAGTTTGTGAAACTTGTTTACACAATTAGTTTGAACATAAAAGTACACATAAATGTGAAACTAGTGAGATTATTAATATGGACATAAACCTTGAATTGACAAGCTTCATATTTACTTACAGATTATTATTGTCATTTTAAGAAGACTTGACTGTAATTTAAGAGAGCAGGAAAGATTATGTATAATAATACAGTCATTCTTCGATTAAAAAAAGAGAAAAGAACATAGTTTTTCATTACTGGTACAATACTTTAAAAAAACAACAAGAAATGTCAGTTATTCTACACTTTTGTAGACTATTTTTAAAAAACAGTAAAACTACTATAAAAATTTAGAGTTATTTACTACAAAATTAAGATTTTTTTTTTTTTTACAGTGTACCTGTAAATCCTTCCATCTCGGTTCTGAACCTGAACCCAGTACAAGTTTATGAGCATAAGAGTCATCTCCTGACAGAAGTCTGACTTCGCTGTTAGAGGTGGATGTGCCTCCTTTTCAGCTTAGTCATCAGCTTTAACTTTCAGATTACAGATGATTTCAGTGATGTGGTTCTGAAGGTTCTGAAGGTTCTGAAGGTTCTGAAGGGCTGGAGCATCTCAAACTGTTCCCAACTCCTCGTTTGGCTCACCTTCAAATCTGGAGAGGACAAGCTGTGAAGAGAGAACCAGAGAGGTGTAGAGATGGTTTCTGATAGCAAATTATATCTATTCCAAGTTTTAAAAGTCTCCCTGTCATGATTTAAGGACCCGAAATGCAGGAGAGCACGAGATCCCCAAAAAATATTGTATTGCTTCCAAAAAACCAGAACAAAACTTAACTGAAGAAATCCAGAGGAAGAGAGAGGAGACGGTGGGACGGGAAGAGAAAAGAACAAATGAGGCACAGATGCAAATATTCAGGGAAATGAACAGAAGGAAGTAAAGTAGGAAACAGGAAACAACACAAGGAACTTTAGGAAAAGCAGAGCAGCCAAGAAAACAAACACCAAACCAAACCCAAGACCACACAAAGAAATAAATCCCAAACCATGGCAGTCCCATGTTTCTTTGCTCTGTTCAAATGTCTCTTTATGACCAATGAAATTTGTTTGTCAACACAAAACTGCTGTTATAGTTTTAACAGTAGTTTCTTTTGTTCTAATAGAATACATTTTCCATAAAAACAATAAACCACAGAACAAACATGAAAACAGAGTTCTGTTTTATTATTGTGGACATTTTCAGTTGTGCTGTTGTGAAGCTCTTATTGTTTATTGGTTTTTTAATTAAAATGATTCCAGAAACACACAGGACAGAAGAAAGAATGAATTATGAGTAAATAAAATAATAAAATGTTAGTGAATATAGATGCAACCACACTAAGCGTTTATGCTACGTATTTCATGTCGCCAGTGCATGATGCTTCCACTTTATCTTTTCTAATTTCACATTTTAGGTTTGCAATAAATGCCGATATTTGTCTCATCTCGGAAAAAAAGCGCAAACTTTGAATTTCTCCTTTGATTCGTGGTTTCTGACAGAAAGGCAGCTGGAGCTCCTAAAATCAGAATATTTCCTGCAGGTGATCGTGACGGGGGTGGACTCTGCTGTCACCTGTGTGGAGGTCCGGAGCTCCTTTGCGCTCGTGAGTGTGAACGCGTGACGTAGAGAGTCGGGATTTACCGGTGAAGCCGCTCCTGGTCGGTTTTTCCTCTTTTCCAGTTTCCGTGGATGAGTTCGGGGAGCTCTCCGCTCCAGACGGACCATCTCATCCAGGAAGACGCAGACAGAAGCTGAAGAAAGACCCGCGCTCTCTGCGTTTTCAGCAGACGTCAGAGGCTCGTGGCTCGTGCGTCGGGATCAGCTGGAATGCGGAGAGATGCGTTTTTGCGCGGATATTAAGTCTTCAGTCATCTTTTTATGAAGGAAAACATGGAAAACTACACGATGTGGAGTAATTTCAGTCAAGTTCTGTCGGAGCTGGACGGAGTGAGCGGCGAGGAGGAGGAGGGGGGGAGCGCCCGCGGGAGACGCGGACTGCGCGTCCTGGTCGGCTGCGTCCTCGTGCTGCTCATCGTGTCCACGCTGCTCGGGAACACGCTCGTGTGCGTGGCCGTGATCAAGTTTCGCCACCTGCGCTCCAAGGTCACCAACTTCTTCGTGGTCTCTCTGGCCGTGTCGGACCTGTTCGTGGCGGTTCTGGTGATGCCGTGGGAGGCCGTTACCGAGGTGACCGACACCTGGTTGTTCGGAGGCTTCTGTGACGTCTGGATCACCTTCGACATCATGTGCTCCACAGCGTCCATCCTCAACCTGTGCATCATCAGCGTGGACCGGTACTGGGCCATCGCCAGCCCCTTCAGGTACGAGCGAAAAATGACCCCGCGGGCGGCCTTCGTCATGATTGGGGTGGCGTGGACGCTGTCCATTCTCATCTCGTTCATCCCGGTGCAGCTGAACTGGCACCGGGCGGGGGAGGGGCTGGTGGAGGGTCTGGGGGCGGCGACGGACGAGAACGTAACCAACAGCAGCGCCGCCGTCGGGATGAGCTGTGTGGCCAGTCTGAACAAGACCTACGCCATCTCCTCCTCCCTCATCAGCTTCTACATCCCCGTGGTCATCATGATCGCCACCTACACTCGGATCTACCGCATCGCTCAGAACCAGATCCGCCGGATCGCGTCCTTGGAACGAGCAGCGGAACAGGGTCTGAACCGGAACCAGCAGCAGCACCGAACCAACGACGAAGCCTGCCTGAAGTCATCGTTCAAGAAGGAAACCAAAGTCCTGAAGACGCTCTCCATCATCATGGGGGTGTTTGTGTTCTGCTGGCTGCCGTTCTTTGTCCTTAACTGCACCGTCCCTTTCTGCGACCCCCCCTGCGTCAGCGACGCCACGTTCACGGTGTTTGTCTGGTTCGGCTGGGCCAACTCCTCCCTCAACCCGGTCATTTACGCCTTCAATGCAGACTTCCGGCGGGCTTTCGCCACCATCCTCGGCTGCAACCGCATCTGCTCAAACAACGCGGTGGAGGCCGTGAACTTCAGCAACGAGCTCGTCTCCTACCACCACGACACCACCCTCCACAAGGACGCACCGGTTCCCGCGCAGCCGCTGCAGCATCCTCACGCCCTCGCCGTCGGCGCCGACTGCCTGGACGACATGAGCGTGCAGTTTGATGAGGAGTCCATTATCTCTAACGGTTCTCCGAGCTGTGGGCGGCGGCTGCTGCTTCCCGCCATCGTCAGGCTGGAGGACGATGCGGAGATCTCCCTGGAAACGATCACGCCGATCACCTCGGCAGCAGGGACGGAGAACGACGCTCTGATACCTGGACGGGTCCACCAGGACGAACAGGACTGAACGTAGACGGTCTGAACATTAGTGACATGTGAGTCCTAAACGAATCTTCTAAACTGAACATGATTTCTCCTGCTAGCTACGAGCTACGAGCTAATTACAAAGAAGAGACCATATCATTGTTGAGCGACTGCTGTTCTAACTACATTGTGTAAATATATAAAGGTGATAGCTGAGTGACCATATGATTGGGTTTACACTGGATGCCTTGGGATTTGAACCCATGACCTCCCACATGGTAGGCAACATGCACTGAGACAAGAACAAATATTCAAATGTGAATTTTATTATTTACTTATTTATTTATTTTGCCCATACACTTTGAATCCTGGTTAAGTATGTTTAATAGACAGGATGAAATAGGGTTATGTTAAATATAAACTTGACTGAGTGAAAGGAATTGAATTTTCCCATCAGGACTGAACAAACCTGATTGGACCGAACCCCAGAGCAGTAAATCCCCACCAACCACAGCCAGGAGAAAGAAAGAGTCTGGTGAATCGATGAAAGGGCTCTGACTCGTCCAGGGACATCACATCAGCTTGTAGAGGCTCTGTGGAAACAGTTTAGAAGATATTTGAACCAAGTTTGAGCAGACGGTTCGTTTAGAAGTCAAAAAGGTCTCAAAAGCTTCAGGTAAACCCACAGTCTCTTACAAATCCAGGACCAGGACCATAGCGGCGTCGCAGCCATCAGGTTTGAGGGGGGCGGGTCCCTCACACATTTCAGTTATTTGGTTGGGCCAGTTTACCATTTAAGCATGTTAGTTCAAACATGTTCATACCACTGAAAGTCCAGCTTAGGTTTTCCAGGTTACCTACAGAAATTCACCACAGCAGCATCAACAAAGGTAGTTTAGTTTAGTTTAGTTTAGTTTAGTTTAGATGGTTCATCAACCCTCTCTAGCATAAAGTTTACGACCGAAGTCGGAGTAGCTGCTCTCAACTGGAGGAGGTTAGGGTTAGGGTTAGGGTTAACCCTCATCACCTCATCACCATCTCACAATACCCAGGTTTTGATAAAACTACATGATGTCAACATATGTCACATTAAACTGATGTTACAGAAAATTAAACAACTAAACATTAGAAATGACTGATGCTTCAGATGCCTCTGCCAGAGACAGAACAAAAACTGGACCACGGTCGTTTTGTGTTCTGTGGTAGCCCAGCGGTTCAAAGACGCCCAGATGGTTACAGGTTCAATTCCCAGCCCGTGACTTCCTCGCCTTCCTGTCATTGGGCTGTGAATGATGAATGAAGGAAAGAGACTGCAGCCATAACCACAGGAAGTTAGCCTATATGTCTTTCAAAATAAAACTCAAGCAGTTACTCTGATCATGAGGTTGGGTTTATAAACCGGCTCTAAAGCCATACTAGCCACGTTTTCTGACAACCGGTTTCTGTGATTAATGAAATACGAGCTACAAAATGTTTTTGTTTGTGCGTTTTGTGGTGTTTGTAAGTGTTCAGTCTGGAAGCTGATAGATGCTCCAGAATAATCTGTTGTGTCTGTGAAATGTGTTTGTTTCTGTCTCCGCTGAGTTTTTGTGGTGAAACACCTTCAGTCAGAGCTGTACCAGAACTCCTCAAATACAGAAAATAAAATTCAGCATATTTTCTTTCTTTCATTGGTGTGAACAGAATTTTAAACAGCGGATTCAGTGAAAGGTTACTCCCGTATGTCTATATGTGAACCCTCTAGATTTATTAATCATGAGATGTGATCTGATACTGATGTAAGTCAGGATAACAGGGAAGAGAACAGATCTTGTGTCTGTTGAACTCACCTGGACTTTCACCTGGAGGAAACAGTGAAGCTTCTTTTATCAGCTGGTTGAACCTCCCTCCCCTCAGAAATGACTTCAACAAGCTCAACAACATTCAGGAGGAGTTTTTGACCATTCCTCTTTCCAGAACTGCTTCAGACTGACACATCTGTCTGGTGTGAACGGCTTTCTAGAGGTGGCTTCTCTGTGGGGTTCAGGTCTGGACCACTCCGGCAGGTAGATGCTCTGTGGTGGCTTTACTTCCTCGTCTCAATTTCCTGCTGCTTCACCCAACTTCTACTAAGCTTCAGCTGGTTGACGGACGCCTCGACATCCTGGAGGAGATTCTGGTGAACCTGCGCCCCCCCGAGGGAGGCAAGCGGTCCAGGCCCTGAGGGACCAGATCAAACCCGGATTATGATGCTCCCTCTGCCGTACGTCACTGAGCACAACGCTGAGTAGCGTGACTGATAGATGAGTGATCCTGATAAGTGAAGTCAGGATAACAGAAATAGATGGGAATCACTGTGATGTTTGTGAAAAAATCATTTGAGATCAACTCTCCAAACGTATTTCCGGTTTCACAACCAGTGGATGAGTCCTGAAGTGGATGTTTTTTTTTTAATCATACCAGTTATTTACAGGTCAGCTTGAGGTAAACAGCTTGGCTGGTTGAGCTCATGCTGACCAGTGATGCTGCTGTTACCTTGAATCAGGCTTGTCGAGTCCAGAACTTCGACTGGAGACGGACGCGAGTCCTAATTTTAAGGATTCGTGACTTGAACTCAGATTTGACTTTACTGACCTGAATATAAGGTGAGGTTTGTTTCCCTTTCAGTTCATCTGAAGTTGTGTTTTCTCATAATGACCATGGTGGTTTAAACACCACCGTTACAACAAGAGCCGCTGGTTCAGAGCTGCTACCTGTACATGTACAGGTACCTGCTACCTGTACATGTACAGGTACCTGCTACCTGTACATGTACAGGTACCTGCTACCTGTACATGTACAGGTACCTGCTACCTGTACATGTACAGGTACCTGCTACCTGTACATGTACAGGTACCTGCTACCTGTACATGTACAGGTACCTGCTACCTGTACATGTACAGGTACCTGCTACCTGTACATGTACAGGTACCTGCTACCTGTACATGTACAGGTACCTGCTACCTGTACATGTACAGGTACCTGCTACCTGTACATGTACAGGTAGCAGGTTCAGAGCAGCTACCTGTACGTGCTCGTTATGACTGCAGATTTGAACAGAACATCATAACACTCCAGGTGGTTTCAGAAGTGCAGGAAGACGGCCACAAAGTGGCTCAACAGAAGATGTTATGTTTGTAACATCTTCAATGTAATAAACCCACTTATGACGCTGACAGTTAAAAAAAAAAACAGCTTCTGTGGAACTGAGCAGAAGGTGAGTGTGAGTCTGTGACTGAAGACAGAAACGAAGGACTACCCATCTCCGTTAGCCAGCTAGCTAACACCAGCTAGCCGAAAGCCTCGGACGTCTCCAGAGAGCTGAACTAACCCTCCTCCAGGTCCGAATCCATCCGCTGCAGACGAATGTTGTAACATCCGTGCACACAAACCCGTCTTTTGCTAATGTGCATTTCATTTCACCAGCCGCACCTTTTTCAAACTGTTCTAACAATATAATTAAAAACAAATAAGGTTTTTACTGGAAAACACCTTACCAACTTCACCAGTTACCTTTACCGTGCACAGAGTCAATACTGAAGCGCTGCCATGTTTTAGGACTGAAGTCATGTACTGATGCAGATAAGGACTCTGGGAAATGTTTCACAAATGAAAAGAGTGTATTAAAAAGTAAAAAGAAAAAATCAAAAGCATTCCAGCTTATCTTTCTAAAGCATTTGTATTCAGTTCATTTCTATGCTTTTTAACAGCAAGCCTGCCTCTGCTGGCTCCTTTCATCTTCAGTCAGCAGTGGAGTTGAAACAGAGCTGAGGCACCCAGCGGCCACCAGGGGTCACCAGAGGTCAGGACCTCTGAGCCTGCTGCTGGACACACCTGTGAGGGTCAGAGGGCATCATTACAGCACTCTGTACCTGAGCAGGTATCTGGCTGCAGCTCAGACAGATCCTAAGCCACGTCCAGCATTAGACCTGCACTCACAACTTTGCATTTATTCTAGAACTTTACTTTTTTAGCTCAGCATGAGATATGCTTCAGTAACTAGTTAGTGTCTGTGGTCCAACCACAACCAGAATTCACTGGACAAACCAGCATGAGTTTGAAGCCCCTTTTTCCTTGAACTACATGGTGCATGGATCTGCCCGGCAGCTTCATGTCCTGAATCTGTGATCTGCCCGCTGATCTTACCTCACTGCTGAGCAAGACCTCATTCCAGATCTGGAGATTCAGCCCTAATCAGAGTGAGAACCGTCTTGGAGGCGCTGACTCATCTGAGCAGCTTTACTCTGAGCTGCAGACCCGTCCAGAAAGAGCTGCAGTAATCCTGAGGTCACCAAACCACTCCCTCTACCTGCTACTGTGGTCTCACAGACCACCAGGCTTCACATCTGAAGGTATAACATTTCCCAGTTGTTCTGTTGTGAAAAAAGTATTGTCTCATGTGACTG
This sequence comes from Hirundichthys speculiger, assembly GCA_018398805.1. Classification (NCBI taxonomy): domain Eukaryota; kingdom Metazoa; phylum Chordata; class Actinopteri; order Beloniformes; family Exocoetidae; genus Hirundichthys; species Hirundichthys speculiger. The sequence continues at coordinate 54,147 of JAGFBZ010002419.1, read as the reverse complement.
AGAGTCTCAGCTTGTAGCCCATTTATGTCGAATGTGAAGAGAGCAATGAAGCATCCCGATAAGCAGGTTCATGAATAAAACATGATCACCAACAGATCTCAGACTGAGCTCACATATTCTGTCTCAGACGTCTCTTCTAACACACAAAAAGCCTTTATTTGCTGGCAAACGTGTTCCTCCTCAGGACTGAACCTGGACTCTCAGATTCACTGCAGCACTCAAATGTTGCTCGAGCTCTTCTCCTCGACATCTCCAGCCGCCTCCTCCAGCTCTTCTGGGAAGTTACTTTCCCAGACAAGGAATGTAATTTCTTTAGCATGTCCTGGGTTTGTCTCAGTCTTCTCCTAGTCGACACGCCCAAAACACTTCCCAGGGGAGTAGGAAGCATCGGATCCAGACGTCCAAACCAACTCAGTTGGCTCTTCTTGATGTGAAGGAGCAGCAGCTCTACTCAGTTCCTCTTGGATGACTAAACTCCTCACCCTTCCTCAAATGGACCTGCTATGCTCAAAGTTTGAGACACATGTCCTGTCCAAACAGTGTGTCGAGATGTCCACTATTTTTGTGCATCATCTAGTTGCTTACAGATGCAGATGAAATGGAGCAAAACTGCTGGACGTAGGAGCTGAAAGGAGGTCCTTGGACCCTGAACTCAGACAAGTGGAAGCTAATGGATGAAAGAAATAATCTATGCCTCTCCAGTGTGTTTTAGAGTGTGGGAAGAAAGCAATACTATTAATAAAAATGACTTTAACTAAAATAAATCTGGGGGAAAGAGGCTTCAAAAGCACTCTTCAGAAACCCAGTGAAATCGGTCCAGTTTCGCTTGATGCCGTTCAATTCAATTCAATTCAATTCAATCCAATTTTATTTCTATAGCATCTGTTACAAATGTCAATTGTCTCCAGGTCTTTACAGAGACCCAGGTCATGAGCATGAAACTTATCCAAACATGTCATGAGTAAAACATTTGCTTCCAATTTGGAGCTGAGACGTCAGAAACGACTGCTGAATTTCCTAAATTCATTCATTCAGTCTCTTAAAATATTTGGAATCAGAGATAACGTACAATAATAAACTCTTCTCTCTCCTTCCAGATGTGCAATCTGCAGTCACCCTCCATCATCTTTTAGCATCTACTGCAGAGCTTTTCAGAAACCTGAAGATGAAATGCAGTTTGCATCATCTTCTGTCCAAAGAATAAATGGTGGAGCAGCTCTGACTGATTAATTTTCCAGCATCCTTCATCTTCTTTCTGTCTCTAAAGAGGTTCAGCTAATTAGCCATTAGCTAATTCAGCTAATGGCGCTGAGTCAAAGCAAACAGATCGTTTCTTCCCCAGAACACACGTCAGCTGTCGAGATGTTACGTGTTTGCTTGGCTTTGACCAATTAACCACTAATAATTAAATATGAAAGTGTTTGATTGTCACAGCACATTTTCATTCCCAGAGACCAGAAGTAGGAACGATGGGATGTTTTGGGAGGAGAGAGCTTCATTTAAATGGAGGTGCAGGTTAAGATTCCTGTTAAACTGAGGGTCACCTTCAGAAAGGAAGATCTGTTCCTTCTTTGTTTTTTTACAGGTGCACAGGTAGGTGCACAGGTCCCACTGACGTTTCTTCTTGTTCGTTCCCACGCCATCAAAAACGCAGAGCTCTGAGTCAGTCGCTTCCTGCTCTTCTAATCGATGCAACTTCCTCGCCAACGCCATGGTTTCTGGGTTTTGTGCTTTCTTAGCAAAGATGGCTCAGTGAAGCAGCAAAGGGACCTCTTGGATGCTACCAGCGTCATTTTTCTGTCAGTGATGTCCAGTATTCGCTCTATATTTGCTGCATCTTCAGACAGCACAACAAAAATGGGTGTGGGACTTTATTTTGAGTTGTGGGTGATTTTGAACACAGAGAGAGAAAAACAGTAGAGAGAGAAAAGTGACCAGTACATCATGGGAGGTCCAAATTTTCTGGGTTGAAGTTCAACAAGGAGGTAAAAAAAAAAAAGTGTGACACTTTAGGCCTTTTGATGAACTTGACCTCTGAGCTGTGAACAAACACCTGACACAGGTCTTCTCCCACGTTTACCTGCAGGAGGAGAACCACATCAGTTCTGCTGCTCAGTGGAGCTCAGTCATGAAGCTGCAGGCTGGAAGTAGCTAACCCTAACCCCGTAGCTCATTAATCAAGGAACCACCATATAAAGAGGTGTAAAAGCTCCTGACTACCATAGGATTCCCACCTGATCCCAAAAGATTTGGGGGATCCAGCTGAGGAGGCAGGACTGGCAAAGGCTCCACCTTTGAAAAGCTCCCAGTGAGACCTGAGGTCTCACCAGCACAGAGCAACTGGGACGTGATGCCGACGATCAACGGCGTGTTTTCTGTTCAACAAAGCACTGAAGGCGTGAAGCCGGCCTGGAAAAACATCCATCCATCATCTAGACCCGCTGGAGTCTATCCAGCTCTCTTCAGGTCTAAAGGCAGGGGTCCACCTGGACAGGTCTCCAGTCCATCACAGGGACAACCATGAACACTCCCAATCAGTCCTCCAGGTGATCTAGAACCACCAGGTAACCTGACATGCAGGTCTCTGGACTGATGGAGGATGCTGGAGAACCTGGAGGAAACCCACCCAGAAAGACCTGGTGAGGTTCAGACCAGGAACCTTCTAGAGACAACAGAGACCACCAAGACACCCTGCTGAGGTTCAGACCAGGAACCTTCTAGAGACAACAGAGACCACCAAGACACCCTGCTGAGGTTCAGACTAGGAACCTTCTAGAGACAACAGAGACCACCAAGACACCCTGCTGAGGTCCAGACCAGGAACCTTCTAGAGACAACAGAGACCACCAAGAGACCCTGCTGAGGTTCAGACCAGGAACCTTCTAGAGACAACAGAGACCACCAAGACACCCTGCTGAGGTTTAGACCAGGAACCTTCTAGAGACAGAGACCACCAAGACACCCTGCTGAGGTTCAGACCAGGAACCTTCTAGAGACAACAGAGACCACCAAGACACCCTGCTGAGGTTCAGACCAGGAACCTTCTAGAGACAACAGAGACCACCAAGACACCCTGCTGAGGTCCAGACCAGGAACCTTCTAGAGACAACAGAGACCACCAAGACACCCTGCTGAGGTTCAGACCAGGAACCTTCTAGAGACAACAGAGACCACCAAGACACCCTGCTGAGGTTCAGACCAGGAACCTTCTGGAGACAACAGAGACCACCAAGACACCCTGCTGAGGTCCAGACCAGGAACCTTCTAGGGACAACAGAGACCACCAAGACACCCTGCTGAGGTTCAGACCAGGAACCTTCTAGGGACAACAGAGACCACCAAGACACCCTGCTGAGGTCCAGACCAGGAACCTTCTAGGGACAACAGAGACCACCAAGACACCCTGCTGAGGTTCAGACCAGGAACCTTCTAGAGACAACAGAGACCACCAAGACACCCTGCTGAGGCTCAGACCAGGAACCTTCTAGGGACAACAGAGACCACCAAGACACCCTGCTGAGGTTCAGACCAGGAACCTTCTAGAGACAACAGAGACCACCAAGACACCCTGCTGAGGTTCAGACCAGGAACCTTCTAGAGACAACAGAGACCACCAAGACACCCTGCTGAGGTTCAGACCAGGAACCTTCTAGAGACAACAGAGACCACCAAGACACCCTGCTGAGGTTCAGACCAGGAACCTTCTAGAGACAACAGAGACCACCAAGACACCCTGCTGAGGTTCAGACCAGGAACCTTCTAGAGACAACAGAGACCACCAAGACACCCTGCTGAGGTTCAGACCAGGAACCTTCTAGAGACAACAGAGACCACCAAGACACCCTGCTGAGGTTCAGACCAGGAACCTTCTAGAGACAACAGAGACCACCAAGACACCCTGCTGAGGTTCAGACCAGGAACCTTCTAGAGACAACAGAGACCACCAAGACACCCTGCTGAGGTTCAGACCAGGAACCTTCTAGAGACAACAGAGACCACCAAGACACCCTGCTGAGGTTTAGACCAGGAACCTTCTAGAGACAACAGAGACCACCAAGACACCCTGCTGAGGTTCAGACCAGGAACCTTCTAGAGACAACAGAGACCACCAAGACACCCTGCTGAGGTTCAGACCAGGAACCTTCTAGAGACAACAGAGACCACCAAGACACCCTGCTGAGGTTCAGACCAGGAACCTTCTAGGGACAACAGAGACCACCAAGACACCCTGCTTCCGGATGGAAAAACAAAGAACATATTTCTCTATCTTGTGTATCTCTGTCCAGCCACCAAGTCCCAGTTTGGTCTGCTGGGGGGTTACTGGTCCACCACTGCCCAGTCTCCAGGACCTGTACTCTTCCCAGGAAGAGACCAAGGAAAACCACGCCATGGTTACTGTGGAGACGTGAGTACAAGCTTTTCAAAGAGAAGTTTTCTTCCCTCATCTCCTGCATCTGATGGGTTGACCGTAATATTGTCCAGCTCTGTTTCACCCTTCGCATCTGTAGAAGTTAAAAACAGCAGTTCAATGAGTCTTTAATGACAGACAGAACACACACACACACACACACACACACACACACTCACACACACACAGAAGGTCATAGTTTGGTGTCATAATCACAGAAATAATCAGCAGAAGAGCCAGGCCTGGAGCTCTGATTGCAGCTGCCTCTTGAAGACTGTTCATAAGTGGAAAGTGGACGTCTGCGTTTGCCATCAAGGACTCAGACTCGTCACCAGCTCATCTGAAGAACAGACACCCTTGACAGGGATAAAGAGATGAGAAAATGACCCTTCAGATGCTGGATGTGGTCCTCAGACAGGTGGAAAACAACTTAGTCTGCAGTTTAGAAGCAGAGCACGACAGAGACAAGAATCTGCAGCAGTCTGGGGTGTAAAAACCTTTAAATGAGTCTTTTATTCATTCATGAAGAGCACTTGGTTTTCTCTATTATTGGCCACATAAAAAGAAAATAACTGTCAAATGCAGATGATGAATTTCCAAACGCTGGATAAAACATTTAAACAGAGAAATATCTGACTGCAGTTTTGTTTGGTTAGAAGCCACCAGTAGGGGGCAGCAGAGTACCAGCTGTGCCATGTCACCAAGGATTATAAAACACACTCAAGGCCTTTCCAGCGGTTTGTCATCACCATCTGTGTTTTATTTTGAGGATGCTTGATAACCTGTGGGCATGAATATCCAGAAAACTGAATCCTCAGATCCTCTGGGGTCTATCAGGATTCCCACTGAGGTTCAGCTTTTTGTTGCGTCACTGTCTCCACCTTCAAAACGCAGCTTCCCAGACGACTGCAGACCAGCTGTTCAACGGCAGAAAGAGGGAAAAGGTTATTCAAGACCAACCAGCTGGAGGACGACGAAGTCAGAGCTAAACAAGAGTTAAAGTCTGTCAGATGCCCAAAGACTCCACTGAACGTCCTGTTGATTCAATCCTGGATGTTAAACAGCAGCCATTTTTTCCAGCCTTATATCTATATTATGATAAAATTTCATCAAATATATTAGTGAGGTTGTGAACACAATGATGATAGTTGTGAAAATAAAAACTTAGTATGTAAATCGTGGTTAACACAAAAACGAAATTTGATCCAAACACCCTAAAATTTTACTGACTGAATAACAGGAAATACACAAAATATATCTGTAAACATTTTAGGTTGTTTATTTGATCTTTAAATTAATTTATATTAGGGTTTATATATACATATATGTATTATATATATATATATATATATATATATATATATATATATATATATATATATATATATACATATATGGCAGGAGTTTCCTCAATCATAGCTAAACCTGTACAGAGTCTGGCCTGCTTTTCCTTTCATGGTAGGAAGTGATCCAGATAATGGATCGATTTTTCCTTCAGTCTGCAACATTTATTTTGAAACCAGTAAGAAGAAGAAGACAGGTGGGGAATGAGCATCAACCCTCCTCACTCCAGTGGAGGAGCGTCCAGCACCAGTGGAGGATCACCCAGCACCAGTGGAGGAGCACCCAGCATCAGTGGAGGAGCACCCAGCACCAGTGGAGGAGCGCCCAGCACCAGTGGAGGAGCGCCCAGCACCAGTGGAGGATCGGTGGAGGAGCGTCCAGCACCAGTGGAGGAGCATCCAGCACCAGTGGAGGATCAGTGGAGGAGCGTCCAGCACCGGTGGAGGAGCGCCCAGCACCAGTGGAGGATCAGTAGAGGAGCGCCCAGCACCGGTGGAGGAGCGCCCAGCACCAGTGGAGGATCGGTGGAGGAGCGTCCAGCACCGGTGGAGGAGCGCCCAGCACCAGTGGAGGATCAGTGGAGGAGCGCCCAGCACCGGTGGAGGAGCGCCCAGCACCAGTGGAGGATCAGTAGAGGAGCGCCCAGCACCAGTGGAGGATCAGTGGAGGAGCGTCCAGCACCGGTGGAGGAGCGCCCAGCACCAGTGGAGGATCGGTGGAGGAGCGTCCAGCACCGGTGGAGGAGCGCCCAGCACCAGTGGAGGATCGGTGGAGGAGCGTCCAGCACCGGTGGAGGAGCGCCCAGCACCAGTGGAGGATCGGTGGAGGAGCGCCCAGCGCCGGTCCAGGAGCACTCAGTACCGGTCCAGGATGGCCCCGGTCCTTCAAGCCAGCAGCTTCACAGGATACTAGCACAATGGTGCAATGTACATATTTTAAGTTAACTATGATTGTTGTGTTTTGTAGATATTTCCCCTTCAACCCCAGATCCTTTCCTTGGTTTTGCCTGTCTGCATTACAACCTTTGGGAACCAATAAACAAGTATCTTTCCAACATTTTCGCTGAAGATAATAATTATGAACAGCTCTAAATTAAACATAAAATGGAAACTGAAGAGTCATAGAAACAACCTCACTAACATGTACACCAGCAGTAAAATGGTGAGAAAGGAGTGGTCATTTTTTTCCATCCATAATTAATTCTCTCCATGGGACGTAATAAATAAAGCCTGCTACCGCTGATCTGCCTTTTACAAAACTTTAATAAGCTCGGGGATCCCTCCCAACTGAAAACAAGGTGACATGTTTGTTCCTGATCGGTCCAGACTGGGCGGAACGCTGCCTTTTCTGGGCTTGACTGGTTTTCCAGAGACTCCTTCTCATGCCAAGCAGGTTTTTGGCAACAATCACAGGGAGAAAGAGTTTGGAGCTCAGTCGAATCCTGAGCTGAATAAGAAGAAGGCGAGCGCTCAGAGCCGAGTGTCGGTGGGGGGTTAAACTGTGACCCAGATCCCAGCGCCGGTCTTTGTCCTGAAGGAGAGATGATTCTCCTTGTTCATCTTACTGAGGAACATTGATGGAGGATCTTGCTTTTCAATCCTTAAAAAAAAACATACGTTCAGGGAATTTAAAAATGTACTTAATAGTAATTTTGTTTCTTGCGCAGAGGTGAAACCTTTGAGAGTGATGGTTTTTCTTGTTTTTACTTTACACACTTAATTGTAAAAGTAAAAAGTTACATTTTTTTCAGTCTTTAACTGTGAAAAAAGACTAATTTCTGGAGGCCACTCTTTATCAGAGTCAAAGTCTTTGATGGTTGCCTGATAACTCAGTTAAACCGAGGTTGGTCCATCTCCTGGACCACCACAGCTCTGATGAAGTCCTGGTTCATTAGCTGAACATGGGTTGGTCCTCCGTCAGAGCCTGAACTACAGTAGACCCTCGGCCATTCACGGTTCCCCATTCAGGGTCCCACATACATACGTATTCTTTTTATTATGTTTTTCAATTTGGTGAATTTCTTAGGCAATTTTTTTAGTAGAAAAACGCTCACATTCACCCTAACTGATAAATGAAATAAGTTAATATAAAATAAAAAATTAGAAAAGAGAGAGATGATACAGTACATAATTTCTTTAATTACCTTGGAAGGACCAGACTGAAAGTATTATTATTATTATTATTATTATTATTATTATTAGGCAAGTAAATTATGTGGGTACAACAGTAATCTGTTGTCACTCAGGAATACGAATATACTCTGCAGCAGCCATTCCCAAACTTCAGAATACCAAGGCCCAGTTTGAAATGTGAAAAATTTCCGCAGCCCATCGAAACCTTTAATCACAACTGTGATCAACATACAAGACTAGAAGCTATGTTCTGACATTAATGTAAGAGGTCAACAAATAAAGTGACACTTGTCATATTAAGTTAAGATGAAAGTAGAATAACACTTAACTGGTTTGTTTTGTTACTTCTTGATATTTTTAAATCATGTCATGATTTAGACATATTTGTTTAGTTTTAATGACCTCCTAAGGCCCACCTGCAGTACCGCAACGGCCCACCAGGGGGCTGCGGCCCACACTTTGGGAATCACTGCTCTACAGTATTATTGTGTGTGTATATATATAATATATATATATACATATATATATATATATATATATATATATATATATATATATATACCACACCACCTGTCTATATAGACGTCATCCCAGCGTTGACCTCCACCCGTCTATATAGACGTCATCCCGGCGTTGACCTCCACCTGTCTATATAGACGTCATCCCAGCGTTGACCTCCACCTGTCTATATAGACGTCATCCCCAGCGTTGACCTCCACCCTGTCTATATAGACGTCATCCCAGCGTTGACCTCCCCTGTCTATATAGACGTCATCCCAGCGTTGACCTCCACCTGTCTATATAGACGTCATCCCAGCGTTGACCTCCACCTGTCTATATAGACGTCATCCCAGCATTGACCTCCACCTGTCTATATAGACGTCATCCCAGCGTTGACCTCCACCCGTCTATATAGACGTCATCCCAGCATTGACCTCCACCTGTCTATATAGACGTCATCCCAGCGTTGACCTCCACCCTGTCTATATAGACGTCATCCCAGCATTGACCTCCACCTGTCTATATAGATGTCATCCCAGCGTTGACCTCCCCTGTCTATATAGACGTCATCCCAACGTTGACCTCCACCTGTCTATATAGAGACGTCATCCCAACGTTGACCTCCACCTGTCTATATAGACGTCATCATCCCAGCGTTGACCTCCACCTGTCTATATAGACGTCATCCCAGCGTTGACCTCCACCTGTCTATATAGACGTCATCCCAGCGTTGACCTCCACCTGTCTATATAGATGTCATCCCAGCGTTGACCTCCACACCTGTCTATATAGACGTCATCCCAGCGTTGACCTCCACCTGTCTATATAGACGTCATCCCAACGTTGACCTCCACCTGTCTATATAGACGTCATCCCAGCGTTGACCTCCACCTGTCTATATAGACGTCATCATCCCAGCGTTGACCTCCACCTGTCTATATAGACGTCATCCCAGCGTTGACCTCCACCTGTCTATATAGACGTCATCCCAGCGTTGACCTCCACCCGTCTATATAGACGTCATCCCAGCGTTGACCTCCACCTGTCTATATAGACGTCATCCCGGCGTTGACCTCCACCTGTCTATATAGACGTCATCCCAGCGTTGACCTCCACCTGTCTATATAGACGTCATCCCAGCGTTGACCTCCACCTGTCTATATAGACGTCATCCCGGCGTTGACCTCCACCTGTCTATATAGACGTCATCCCAGCGTTGACCTCCACCTGTCTATATAGACGTCATCCCAGCGTTGACCTCCACCTGTCTATATAGACGTCATCCCAGCGTTGACCTCCACCTGTCCATATAGACGTCATCCCGGCGTTGACCTCCACTTATTAAACAGGCATAGATAATAGATAGATAGATAATAGATGGATGGATATTTGCGTGGGGTCATGATCTGGGTCTGTGTAAAGCTCCTAGAGAAAAATTTAACTGTAATAGACCCTGTACAAATAAAATTTAATTGAACTGGCACAGAGACAACTAGCAGTTTTACCTCAAAAAAGTCAGTTTTACAACAAAATTTCTAATTTTGACAACAAAAATGTGCATTTCCACAAAAGGCATGATTTCACAACAAAAAGTCACAAATTAATGTCAGGAAAATAAAATCATGATTTTAGGGCTTCTGGAACCACCATGAACCCCTGGTGAAAATGGTGGTGGTGGGGGGGGTGGGGGGGGGGGGGGGGGGGGGGGTGGTAGTCTGGTGAAGAGAATGGTCCTCGTCATATTTTTATTAGTTATATTTTTATTAGTTCATTGTTTTGACCGTCAGGAAGAGACAGTTTACAATAAAAAACCTGAAAACTTCCTCTATGTTAGGTGACCTTTGTTTATGACAGATGAAAGATGTCATCGTGACTCTTCAGGGACTAAGATGCTCGTCGGGACCCAGACGCTGCATTTAAGATGTTGTTCCCCAGATATACCAACTTTTCTTTCTACAATGAAACACAAATATGTGTGAGAATAAAAAGTATTTCTGCTGTTGGTGTCTGCTGTTTTGTTCTATTGTCCTTTTCTCGTCATGTATCTACGAGTGGGGGGGGCACAAATGTGGGAGGGGTCTTTCTTCATATAGTGCTGCTTGTTTCCCTCTCCTCCTCCTCCTCCTCCTCCTCCTCCTCCGCCTCCTTTATCCCCTCTTCTCCCTCTTTTATCTGAGCGTTTGTGACCCCACATTCTCACAGTGACTGAGTGGACGACGCCACACGGTGAGAAGAGCTCGAACCAACAGACCTCCAGAAAACCTGCTCTGCATTTCCACGTCTTCCCAAAACTAAACCTGTGACAGACGGTGAGGAAACACTTTTCTTTAGTCAGGACTTATTGATGAGGATGGAGGAGGGGAGGAGGAGGGGGGGGGGGGTCCTCTAGAGGGGATTATTTTTGTTTTGCTGCTTTGTCTTTTCTGTCTGGCAGAAGCTCTGGCTTCATTGCTTCGATGCTTCGATGCTTCAGTTCAAAGGGTTTATTTTATTATTTCTGTTCCAACTGATACAAAAACTTTGTACTTTTCACAACATTCAGCCATCAAAGCTCCAGGAATCAGCTGTGGACTTTATTTTTTAATCTTCAGAAGGTGCAGCTTTCTGTTGTTTTTCCAGCGTTGCTTCGATGCTCCTCAAGATCTCAGGTGAGGAGGTCCAGGACAGATGTAACCGTCAGGTGACCCGTAGAAACCGCTCTGGTTTCAGGTCTGACCCCAGTGTAGTTAAAGTGAGTTAAAGTGCTCCGAGCTGAACAACACAGGTCGCTCTGAAATAGTAAACTGGTATCCGTTCACTTCCTGGATGGTCAAAAATAACTGGAGCATCTGGTGAAGTTTTACTGCAGCTGGATGACAGAATGCTGGAAATGACCTTTTTAGACAACTATCAGGAAGGATCGGGCCTCACTTTCTTTTCCCTGATCCTGACTTGTCCTGATCCTGGAAAAGCCAGTGTTCCCACATAGACTTGAACCCGCAGCACCTGGGTGAAAACCAGCTGGGACCTGCTGGGACCTGCTAGGACCAGCTGGGACTAGCTGGGATCTGCTGGAACCAGCTGGGACCTGCTGGGACCAACTGGGACATGCTGGGACCTGCTAGGACCAGCTGGGACTAGCTGGGACCTGCTGGGACCAACTGGGACATGCTGGGACCTGCTAGGACCAGCTGGGACCAGCTGGGACCTGCTGGAACCTACTGGAACCAGCTGAGACCTGCTGGGACCAGTTGGGACCAGCTGGGACCAGCTGGGACCTGCTGGGACCAGCTGAGACCTGCTGGGACCAGCTGAGACCTGCTGGGACCAGCTGGGACCTGCTGGGACCAGCTGAGACCTGCTGGGACCAGCTGAGACCTGCTGAGACCTGCTGGGACCAGCTGGGACCTACTGAGACCTGCTGGGACCTGCTGGGACCTGCTGGGACCAGCTGGGACCTGCTGAGACCAGCTGAGACCTGCTGGGACCTGCTGAGACCTGCTGAGACCTGCTGGGACCTGCTGGGACCTGCTGGGACCAGCTGAGACCTGCTGGGACCTGCTGAGACCTGCTGGGACCTGCTGAGACCAGCTGGGACCAGCTGAGACCTGCTGGGACCAGCTGAGACCTGCTGGGACCTGCTGGGACCTGCTGGGACCAGCTGGGACCTGCTGAGACCTGCTGAGACCTGCTGGGACCTGCTGAGACCTGCTGGGACCTGCTGAGACCTGCTGAGACCTGCTGGGACCAGCTGGGACCTGCTGAGACCTGCTGGGACCTGCTGGGACCTGCTGGGACCTGCTGGACCTGCTGAGACCAGCTGGCTGCTGGACTGCTGGGAGCTGGGACCTGCTGGGACCAGCTGGGACCTGCTGAGACCAGCTGGGACCAGCTGAGACCTGCTGGAACCAGCTGGGACCTGCTGAGACCTGCTGGGACCTGCTGGGACCTGCTGGGACCTGCTGGGACCTGCTGGGACCAGCTGGGACCTGCTGAGAAGGCTCCAGACTCTGGTTAGTTTGTGTTTGACTTTGATTCACATCCAATGTTGAATCGATGTCATGCAGAGAAAATGCTGTCCTCCAACCAGTCGCTTCAGCAGAGCAACATTGTTGTCGGTTTAAAAAACGTCTCGATCCGAGGTGCAATTGGTTTGGTACGTTCTGTACCGGTGGAGATGGCTGTGAATGGGAGGAGCTTAAGCTCCAAGTCTCCTCGGCCTGATAAAATGCTGAAAATAGTATTTTGGTTTTGGAAGCAAAGAGGCACATTCTGGACAGATTTCATTGATCAGTTTGTATGTTTTGACCAATTTCTGCTCAAACCATCAGTCTGAGTACAAATCTCTCAGTTGCCCCATGTGAAAGGAAGTCATATCTGTCATATCTGATCAGAATCAGATGTTTCTGACAGGCCTGGGATTCAAAACAGATCTATGAGGTTAATCATAATCCATGTGAAATGTTTTATTAAAATTGATATTGATTTGACTTTCTGACTGTTTCAGAATCAGAATCAGAATCAGTTTTATTGGCCAAGTTTGTGCACACAAACAAGGAATTTACTCTGGTTACTAAGCTCTCTTTGTACAATTAGAATAAAAATAAATTAAAAAATATATATATAACAAATTACTAGCACAATATATACAACAATATACAACAATTATACAAGCTAACAAGCTAACATGTTGTTGTGCAATTTTTTTTGTGGTTCTTCTGACACTCTGTGACTGTTAAGAGTTCATCAGAGCGACAGTCTGGGGAAAGAAACTGTCTCTGTGTCGCCTGGTTTTGGCGAACAGTGCTCTGTAACGCCTACCGGAGGGGAGGAGCTTGAACAGTCCATGTCCAGGATGTGAGGGGTCTGCAGAGATACCTTATACACTGAAAGTGATCAGATCCAGCCTTGACATCTTAATTCACATGGTTGCTATGGTAACTGAGGGATGGAAACAAACCAAACTGGAGGACAGTGAAGGGCTTTGCTACTGCTGTAAACCGTTAGGTAGAGCCATTTCAGGTCAGGCTGGCACATGTCCGTCAGCGGGGTGCAGGACCAGGCAGACTAGCTGTTAGCTAGAGGACAACCGAGGCTCGCTGATGCTGCGATGACGTCTGAAATCACTCTGGGAGCTGGAGGTTAAGTTGATCAGTGAACAATCAAAGGGCTGAGGAAGGTTGGTTCTTATATAACAGGGTTAGGGTTAGGGTTAGGGGTACGCAGTGACTCAGAGGGTTAGGGTTAGGGTTAGGGGTACACAGTGACTCAGAGGGTTAGGGTTAGGGGTACACAGTGACTCAGAGGGTTAGGGTTAGGGGTACACAGTGACTCAGAGGCAGAGGGAGGCCTACAGCCGATAATTTTTACTCCGCCTCTTAGTTAGGAAGATTTGGGATTTTTTTTTTCTAATTATTTAGGAAACTGATTTTTCCACTCTGTCAATACCCTTTTAACCAGTGGCCTATCAGCACTGATTTTTATTTTGAATTTCTGTATTACTTTATTATGAAATGTGATCTAATCCTCATGTGAGTTACAATGACAGACATGTTTAACCTGAAACACACCAACTGAAACTATTTATCTAGTCAAATTAGGAGTACCTGTTGAAAACTGGCAGTGCTGAAGTTGCTTAAAGCTCCTCCGGCAGCTCCAACCAGAGCTGCCAACGCTCAGGAGGAGATGTGGACCACACTTCCCTCTAGAACTGCTTTGGCTCAGACATCTGGTGTGAACATCTGGGCGCCTCCCCAGGGAGGACTAAGGCCCTGGGGCAGAACCAGACCCAGGACATTATATCTCTCTGCTGGCTCTGAAACGTTCTGGTGCTCCCTGGAAGAGCCCGTGACTTTCATGTGTTAGATTCATGAGCCTTATTTGTTTTTTTATTGCGTATGCAGCTGCATTAACACGATGCAAGCTGACGCTGCTGCAAACAAAGATCCAGAGCAGGAACTAGTCCCGTTGGAGCTGGTGTAGGGTAGAGGCCGGCGGTGTAGGGTAGAGGTCGCCGGTGTAGGGTAGAGGCCGCCGGTGTAGGGTAGAGGTCGCCGGTGTAGGGTAGAGGTCGCCGGTGTAGGGTAGAGGTCGCCGGTGTAGGGTAGAGGTCGCTAGTGTAGGGTAGAGGCCGGCGGTGTAGGGTAGAGGCCGCCGGTGTAGGGTGGAGGTCGCCGGTGTAGGGTGGAGGTCGCCGGTGTAGGGTAGAGGTCGCCGGTGCAGGGTAGAGGTCGCCGGTGTAGGGTAGAGGCCGGCGGTGTAGGGTAGAGGTCGCCGGTGTAGGGTGGAGGTCGCCGGTGTAGGGTAGAGGTCGCCGGTGTAGGGTAGAGGTCGCCGGTGTAGGGTAAAGGCCGGCGGTGTAGGGTAGAGGCCGCCGGTGTAGGGTAGAGGTCGCCGGTGTAGGGTAGAGGTCGCCGGTGTAGGGTAGAGGTCGCCGGTGTAGGGTAGAGGTCGCCGGTGTAGGGTAGAGGTCGCCGGTGTAGGGTAGAGGTCGCCGGTGTAGGGTAGAGGTCGCCGGTGTAGGGTAGAGGTCGCCGGTGTAGGGTAGAGGTCGCCGGTGTAGGGTAGAGGCCGGCGGTGTAGGGTAGAGGTCGCCGGTGTAGGGTAGAGGTCGCCGGTGTAGGGTAGAGGTGGCCGGTGTAGGGTAGAGGCCGCCGGTGTAGGGTAGAGGCCGCCGGTGTAGGGTAGAGGTCGCCGGTGTAGGGTAGAGGTCGCCGGGGTAGGGTAGAGGTCGCCGGTGTAGGGTAGAGGTAGAGGTCACTGGTGTAGCAGCAGAATACAACTCATTGCAGTTCTAGTGTTGTGCAAACATTTTTATAATGCCTCTCTGTCCTCCATCCTCTCTGTCCTCCATCCTCTCTCTCTGTCCTCCATCCTCTCTGTCCTCCATCCTCTCTCTGTCCTCCATCCTCTCTCTGTCCTCCTTCCTCTCTGTCCTCCATCCTCTCTCTGTCCTCCATCCTCTCTGTCCTCCATCCTCTCTCTGTCCTCCATCCTCTCTCTGTCCTCCTTCCTCTGTCCTCCATCCTCTCTCTGTCCTCCATCCTCTCTGTCCTCCATCCACCCTCTGTCCTCCATCCTCCCTCCTTCCTCCATCCTCCCTCTGTCCTCCATCCACCCTCTGTCCTCCATCCTCTCTGTCCTCCATCCACTCTCTGTCCTCCATCCTCCCTCTGTCCTCCATCCTCCCTCTGTCCTCCATCCTCTCTCTGTCCTCCATCCTCTCTCTGTCCTCAATCCTCTCTGTCCTCCATCCTCCCTCTGTCCTCCATCTTCTCTCTGTCCTCCATCCTCTCTGTCCTCCCTCCTCCCTCTGTCCTCCTGTCCTCCATCCTCTCTCAGTCCTCCATCCTCTCTCTGTCCTCCATCCTCTCTGTCCTCCATCCTCCCTCTGTCCTCCATCCTCTCTCTCTGTCCTCCATCCTCCCTCTGTCCTCCATCCTCCCTCTGTCCTCCATCCTCTCTCAGTCCTCCATCCTCTCTGTCCTCCATCCTCTCTCTGTCCTCCATCCTCTCTGTCCTCCATCCTCTCTGTCCTCCATCCTCCCTCTGTCCTCCATCCTCTCTCTCTCTGTCCTCCATCCTCCCTCTGTCCTCCATCCTCTCTCAGTCCTCCATCCTCTCTGTCCTCCATCCTCCCTCTGTCCTCCATCCTCCCTCTGTCCTTCATCCTCCCTTTGTCCTCCATCCTCTCTGTCCTCCATCCTCTCTGTCCTCCCTCCTCTCTCTGTCCTCCATCCTCTCTGTCCTCCATCCTCCCTCTGTCCTCCATCCTCCCTCTGTCCTTCATCCTCCCTCTGTCCTCCATCCTCCCTTTGTCCTCCATCCTCTCTGTCCTCCATCCTCTCTGTCCTCCATCCTCTCTCTGTCCTCCATCCTCTCTGTCCTCCATCCTCCCTCTGTCCTCCATCCTCCCTCTGTCCTCCATCCTCCCTCTGTCCTCCGTCCTCTCTCTGTCCTGTCTCTCCTCTCTTTTTCTTTCTTTATCCAGCTGGTCTTCATCAGGAAGGTCCCTCCATATGATCCAGGTCCTGGTCCAGGTTTCTTCCTCTTAAAGTGGAGTTTTTTTCTTGACACTGTTTGGCATAAAGGTTTTTTTTCTCCCTCTGTTGGAGTTTTTTTACCTGATATTATCCTTGATTAAGATTCAATATTATAATTTTAGTTAATGATATTTGCTCAGGGGTCATGCTCTGGGTCTCTGTAAAGCGCCTGGAGACAGTTGACATTGTAACAGACGCTATACAAATAAAATTGAACTGAACTGAAGGATGAACATGACTAAAATGCAAGAGTTAACATTTCTATCCAGGTACAACAAACATTTACAGAAAAGAAAGTTGTTCTATACACCCGTGTTCAAGTTCTTGGTTTTGCTCTTCTTCTGACACCGATGTTCCTCCCCAGCCACCATGCATGCTGTGCCGTGCGGTGTCTTCCTCTTCCTCTGCCTCCTCATCCTCACTGACGCCAAACGTCCACCTGGCCAAGAGAAACGTGCCAAACCACGCCAGCCTCCGCCGTCACCCCAACCAGCCAAGCGCCCCAGAAGCCGCTCAGTGCTCAACTCAGGGGAGCTGACCACCAAGGACGGCCATCGCTGCACTTGGCAGACGTCTGGTGAAGGACTGGTGAGCCTGCTGGTGAACTGCAGCACTGAGACTAAAGGAGACCAGGACAGGTGAGACGAAGCTAAGCTGTGGCTGCATGGAAGCCTCGTTAAAATGACGAACTTTAGATCCAAACTCAGAGTCCTGCCTCCTTTCTCTGGGTGACTGATTTCATATCAAAGCCGCTTTTTCTCCTCCATGTTGGACAAGTTGTTACAGGTGTAAAATGACAGGACAGAAAGGTAATTATCTCCCAGGTGGTGTCACACCGTTGTCCACCGTCACAGGGAAGAGCGCAAGCGACGTCCCCTTGTAGTCTCCAAAATGTTGGCACCTGAAGGTGGCTCCTTCAGACATCTGGAAACTGGACCAGGGTGAACCAGATTGGTGGAGGGTCCACGGTTCTCTTCCTGATATTTTGGCTTATTGCTTTTGATTTTCCCATGATATCACACCAGGAAGAGGTGTGTGTTAAAATTCATCCACAGGTGTGTCAGAAGCTTCCAAAGCCATGACATCATCACCTGGGCTTTAACAGACTGTTTAAAGGCACAGTAATCTGAGTGAATAGAAACTTCTGACTGTGAAGAAAGAAACACATTTGAATAACTCTCTTCCCCCTTTTCTCTTCCCGTTCTTGCTTCTCCTCCAGATATTGGTGCCGTTACGCCGGTAAACCCGACCTCTGTCAGGCCTATGGGGTGAAGTCCAGCCAGTACTGGAAACAGCTGGTGGGAAAGCTGAAGAAAAGAGGGAAGGCCTGCGGGGAAAAGTTCCTAAAGGCCAAAGCCTGCAAGAAGGCGCCCAGCGAGGCCCACATGAAGCTCGCTCAGCACAGCGGAGAGGAGGACGGGAAGGGAGGAAAAGAAGGAGGGAAGAAGAAAGGATTGGCTGGTGGGAAGAATTCAGATGGAGGGAAGGTCGAGAAGAGAAAAAATGAGAAGGAGGAGGAAGAAGAGAAGAAGAAACAGATAGAGGACGAGCCTGGGTTTGAGGAGGAGGGGTTAATGAACGACATGGAGCCGGTCCAGACTTACTGCAGTGATGGATGGCACTCGGTCTGCTCTTTCTTTGTCAAGTTCTTTGATGGCTAAGAAGTTTCCTTCTTTGATTCTTAAATTCACAATCTGAAAACAATCAATGAAAACTATTTTTTCTAATCTCGAGAAGTAGCTTATTTGTAAGAGTATGAATAAAAGCTAGAACTAAAACATTATCTTTTTTATAAATTAGGCCTCAAAGTGGCAACAAATTTTCCTTTTTTTTTATTTTGAGTGAAATGTGAAGTCAGTCAAAGCAGCAGTGCCACTTCTGACCAGGTGGGGGCAGCAGATTGCGTCAGACTGTGACGTGCCAGAAGACACTTTGGTCAACACAGCAGGTTTATCTGCCCCCATGAGGTCAGAGATGGTACTGATACACAGAGGTGCTTTTGTCTAAATTTGACAAAACAGTGATATAAAAGCTACCAGTTCCAGTGGAAGCTATAATCTGTTATTAACTTGTCCTTCAGAGTCATTTCACTCACCGATATGTCCAGATGTAACCTCACTGAGATGAAAAGGGTTTTGTTTCTGGATGTTTTTGTTGTGCTTGAGTTTATTTTAGAAAGATTGAATCCTGATGTTGGAGGGTTAGCGTTAGGCTCCCTGCTAGATAAATAACGAGTCTGTAATCTGTGCTGCTCATGGCATTAATGACAGCTGTGATTACTTAGACTCACTAATGAAGTCAGACTAAGATGTTATCTAAACTTTATGTAGCTTTGTGTAAAAACAATCTTTTAACTGTTATCAACTGTTGACATTTGTATCGTGGAGGCATTCAGAAATATTTTTAAAGAAATGCAAAGTTTCTTTGAGTTTTACAATAAAGTTCTGAAAATACAAGGTCTTCCTTTGTGTCATTCAGAACCAAGAAGATCACCCGCTCAGTGGAGAGAACAAGTCAGGATAACTGAGCGTGAACTTCACTGCTGGAGGTCTAGCAGCAATGACGGTATCATTCGCTCTGAGCGGGAACAAGTCAGGATAACTGAGCGTGAACTTCACTGCTGGAGGTCTAGCAGCAATGACGGTATCATTCGCTCTGAGCGGGAACAAGTCAGGATAACTGAGCGGGAACTTCACTGCTGGAGGTCTAGCAGCAATGACGGTATCATTCGCTCTGAGCGGGAACTTTACTGTTGGGGGTCTAGCAGCAATGAGGGTATCATTCGCTCTGAGCGGGAACAAGTCAGGATAACTGAGCGTGAACTTCACTGCTGGAGGTCTAGCAGCAATGACGGTATCATTCGCTCTGAGCGGGAACAAGTCAGGATAACTGAGCGTGAACTTCACTGCTGGAGGTCTAGCAGCAATGACGGTATCATTCGCTCTGAGCGGGAACAAGTCAGGATAACTGAGCGTGAACTTTACTGTTGGGGGTCTAGCAGCAATGACGGTATCATTCGCTCTGAGCTGGAACAAGTCAGGATAACTGAGCGTGAACTTTACTGCTGGAGGTCTAGCAGCAATAACGGTATCATTCGCTCCAGCAGCGAACAGCTGCTCTCAGGCTCCCTGCAGTTGTGCTGCCATCTGCTGTTCACATCCCTGCATCCAAATCAAACAAATCAAACCCTCCTCACTTTTATCTACGTTCTTCCTCACATTTATCGTATGTGTGGTAAGTAAAGCAGTAAAGTCAGTCAACAGGCTCAGAAGCTCTTTGACTTTTCCTCGTATTTGAAACAGTCTTGTGCTCTTGTTTGGATCGTCTGCTGGACCATCCCAGCGGCCCATTATCATTACGTCCAGGACTCCAAAACTCATCTCACGGTCACGTCTCAAACGTCCCATCTCCACAGTGGAACGATTGTCTCAATACAACACAAACGAACACTAACAGTAAAAGGAGAGAGCAGCAGGGGTCGAGATCTTCCACAGACCAGGACAATAAGACCCCCCATGTTGGAAGCTGGCTGTCTGCCTGGTAGAGGACTCAGTGTCTGGCAGCCTTCTGCTGCTGCTCACCTACTTTATCCTCATTTTCCTCTCTCGTTTGGCCATCGTGAGTCCACACCTCTACACTAAACTTCACAAGACTCAAGTACAACCAAACTGAGTGCAGTTGGAGTACTTCCGGCGCTGCGCGGAGCGGCAGCCTGTTGCAGTATCTCCCGTTAATGTTGGTGTTTTTTCGTCTTATTTTGTCCTTTGTATAGCTGTTTTATTCTTTTTTTGGCACTACTAAACACGTTTTTGGCACAATGAAGTCTACCACACGCGTTCTCGTAGTTCCTGATTATTTTTATAACTTTCGTACCGGAGTGCTACGCAAAGTGGAGCGGCATTGTTTACACTCGGGACCAGCTGATGGCGTTACAACCACCAGCGCTGCTGCCGCCTGGAGCGAGGCCAAACATCTGGAGCCAAACTCAAGGCGAAGAGGAGGAAATACAAACCCTCCATACCGGCGGTGCTTATGGGGAACGTGAGGTCTCTGGGGAATAAAATGGACGAGCTCGCCGCGCTAGTTAAGACCCAGCGGGAATACCGTGAGGCCAGTATCATGTGTTTTACGAAGACATGGCTGCACTCGTTCATCCCGGACCACAGCGTGAGCGTACCCGGCTTCACGACCGTCCGGGCGGACAGAGACGTTGTAACGAGCGGTAAGAAGAAGGGTGGCGGGATTGCGCTTTTGGTGAATGAGAGGTGGTGTAATCCCGGACACGTGCATGTTAGGGAACGTCTCTGTTGCTCGGACATTGAACTGTTAGCTGTGGGGATGCGCCCGTTCTACCTGCCCAGAGAGTTCACCTCCGCCATTGTTGTTTTTACCAGTATGTTGACTGCCCCACTAGAGACAATAAAACTCTGAACCTCCAGTATGCAAATACCAAGGACGCATACAGTGTCACTGCCCTCCCCCCACTCGGCAGAGCAGATCACAACCTGGTGTTACTGTCCCCAAAGTATGTCCCCCTCGTTCAACGCCAGCCTGTAAGCACAAGAATTGTGAGGAAATGGACTCAGGAGGCGATGGACGAGCTCCAGGACTGCTTTGAAACCACAGACTGGGACGTGCTCTGTGATCCACATGGGGAGGACATCAACAGCATGACGGACTGCATCACAGACTACATCAAGTTCTGTGAACTCACCATCCTTCCAACCCGGATGGTACACTGCTTCCCTAACAACAAGCCCTGGATTACCAGAGAGCTGAAGGAACTTCTCAACCAAAAGAAGAGAGCTTTTAGATCTGGTGACCGGGACGAGTTGGAGAGGGTGCAGCGTGAACTTAAGGTGAAGCTGAGGGAGAGCAGGGACTCCTACAGGAGAAAGTTGGAGGACAAACTCCAACAGAACAACACCAAGGAGGTTTGGGCTGGAATGAAGGAGATCACCGGCTTCAAGGTGAAGGACAGAGAACCAGCTGGCAGTGTGGAGAGGGCCAATGAGCTGAACTGTTTCTTCAACAGATTTAGTTCACAGCCTCCTGCTGCCCCCCTCCCCCCCTCACCCTCACTCCCCATGATGCTTCACCCCACCCCCCTGCAATCTCCCCCCAGTGACCCATCCCCCCCTTCACAGACCACGGCCCTGCCCCACCTGGCTGTGACCACCGACCAGGTTAGAAGGCAGCTGGAGAGACTCAACCATCGCAAGGCAGCGGGCCCTGATGGTATCAACCCCAGGACCCTCAGGACCTGCGCCAGCCAGCTGTCTCCTGTCCTGTGTCGTCTCTTCAACCTGAGCCTGGACCTGGAGAAAGTACCAACACTGTGGAAGACCTCCTGCCTGGTTCCAGTGCCGAAGTCATCTCCATCAGACCTGAATGAACTACCCACTCCACCTCAGACCTCAAATGACTACGGACCAGTCCCTCACTCTCACGTCATGAATGAGACTGGAGAGACTGGTCCTGACACATCTGAGACCGCAGGTGAGACCATCGCTAGACCCTTTGCAGTTCGCCTACCAGCCTCATCTTGGTGTGGACGATGCTATCATTTATCTCCTGCAGAGAGCTCTCTCACATCTGGATGGTGTTGGGTGCACTGTGAGAGTCACATTCTTTGATTTCTCTAGTGCATTCAACACCATCCAGCCTTTTCTGTTGAGGGAGAAACTGCGGGTGATGAGTGTGGACTCTCCCACCATCTCCTGGATCACTGACTACCTGACAGACAGGCCTCAGTTTGTTTGGCTGGGCAGCACGCTGTCTGATGTGGTGGTCAGTGGTACAGGAGCACCACAGGGAACTGTGCTGTCTCCCTTCCTGTTCACCGTGTACACCTCTGACTTTAAATACAACTCAGAGTCATGTCACTTACAGAAGTTTTCTGATGACTCTGCAGTTGTTGGGTGTATAAATGGTGCACAGGAGAGGAGAGTACAGGGCTCTGGTGAGTGATTTTGTGGAGTGGTCTGGTCGGAATCATCTGCATCTCAATGTGTCCAAGACCAGGGAGATGGTGATTGACTTCAGGAAGAAGAAGACAGCCACACAGCCTCTTCAGATCCTGGGAGAGGACATCACCACTGTGGAGGAGTACAAGTACCTGGGCGTCTACATAGACAACGAACTGAACTGGAGGGTCAACACTGACGCTGTATACAAGAAGGGGATGAGCCGCCTCTACTTCCTGAGGAAGCTCAGATCTTTCAACGTGTGCAGCAGGATGCTGCAGATCTTCTATCAGTCTGTTGTTGCCAGCGCCCTTTACTTCGCAGTGGTCTGCTGGGGGAGCAGCATCAGAGCCAGTGACATCAACAGGCTGAACAAGCTGATCAGGAAGGCCGGCTCTGTGATTGGCTGCAAACCGGACACTTTTGAAGTTGTGGTGGAAAGGAGAATCCTGAAAAAACTGCTGTCAATCATGGACAATCCTGACCACCCACTTCACACAGTACTGGACAGACAGCGGAGCAGTTTCTCCAGCAGACTAGTTCAGCTCCGCTGTCACAAGGACAGATACAGGAAGTCGTTCCTGCCAACAGCAATTAAACTGTTTAACCAGTCACCTCTGGCTGGTAGAGAGCTCTCAGCTCCCTCTGACAATTAACTTTGGACTAAGGTTTACACTATTGCAGTTTTAGTTGTTTAAGTTAAACTAAGCCCAATATGTCACTTGATCACACAGTCACTTTCATTGTACTGTAATATACCATATACCATCTTCTTGCACACATAATTTGTTTATAATTTTGTTTATAATATTATATATATATATATATATATATATATATATATATATATATATATATATATATATATACACACACGCACACCATTTACATGAGTACTTTCATACTTTTTTGTTTTGTCTTGGTGGTGGTCACTATACTTCAATGTTGCTACTGTAATGCCAGAATTTCCCCCCGGGGATCAATAAAGTATTTCTATTCTATTTCTATCTATGGTGCAAACAATCAGTAGAAAGAGCCAATAATAATAATAATAATAATAATAATAATAATAATAATAATAATAATAATAATAATAATATAAATAGAGGGAATATTAAAAAGTTTTACAACAATCCTTCCAGAAATGAACTGCTCTGTTGACAGACAGTAGTACTGCACAGCTGTGTGACCATCTGTAGTTTGTATTATTTCACAGTATTGATGACTTGAACAGTTCTGGGACAGAAGCTGCTCTTCAGTTTCTTAGTCCTTGTTTGTTGTCAACGGTAGCAGCTCAAACAGAGAAGGACCTGGCCTCCATGATGTCCATGCTTTTAAAAGAAAACAGGAGCTTTATAGCTCTCTGGAGGGGAAGCAAGAACGGGAACTGACCTGCTTTTGGACCCTGGTGGTCATTCAAGGATGAGGGATCAGGGTGGGAACGGCTGCATGGAGAAACAGTTCAGTTACCATCGTAGATGATCAACTGAGGGACCCGTGGGAGAAATGACTTGTGAAAAAGAGTCACTGTTGAATCTCTCAGTGAGTCTCATGAATCATCATGCACATTTGTACAGATCTGATACAACAGCACAAATGTCTGCAGGCACCAGAGTTATTTATTCTACCAACAGCCAAGACTGCACCTTCTAAGGCAGTAATTATCTGACTCTGGGTTAGGGTTAGAGTTAACCCTAACCGTAACCTGCTGCAGGGTTTGGCTGAGTAGTTCCATGTTTGTCCATCTGCGATGGAGCTGCATCTCTTCTGATGGACCTCTGCTGCAGAATCTGCACAGAACCCATGAAAACAGCAAACTTCAAAAACTAGTTTTCATTTTTGATTTAGACTTGAAGAGGGAGATGTCCCCTCAAACAGGACCAGTAGAGCAGATGTGCACCCGTGTCTGAAAGTCTAAATGGATAAACATTTATTGCAGTCCTGGTTAAGTTTTGCTTCGTTGTGCAAAAATCCCATCAGGGGAGTTGTTTTGGCTCATTTTACTGCAGGATGTTTTATATATTTTCCACTGTGAAAAGTCAAGACTCCTGTGGTTGAATAGATCTAGATATAATCTCTCCACGAGTCCTGGGTCTCATATGACGTCAGATCCAGTTAATATTCCTGACTGCCATTTTTTTTTTTCACTGAAACACTGTGGTGCAGCTCTCTGAGCAGTTTTGACCAGCAGGGGACACTGTTGGACCACAGCAGTAAAAACACAAACACTGTTTCAGCATTTGAAGAAGTAAGACAAGGGAGTGAGGGTTTGATGAGCACATCCATCCGATCTGACGACTCCAGTCACCCCCGTGACCCTGAATATGAGGTGGAGGTGACGACAGATGGATAAATATTCATGTTATTAGGAAATACATTTGGACTTTAGCTTTAGCTCGAGACACGTTCTGAGTATTTGCAGATGATCAGCTGGGTTTCCTCAGCTCTGACTCTACCTGACAGCAGCCTGTTGCTTAAACCCAAAAAGGCTGGCGTTTGCAAGATGACCCATTTTTTTCATTCAAAGGTTGAGACATCAAGCAGGTGACTCTTTTCTTGCCTCATTTCTGAGCACCTCCTGTGTGACTGAGCAGGAGGATGAAGCAATCACCATGGGAAGCATACTTTAGCACCGCGGCCCTGGAGGCCATGACGGCAGGGCGGGGAGCATTCCTCTGCTTCAGGAAAGACTTCATGAGTCACCAGAGATTTCAGTCTGCTCCATCGGCCGCAGTGTGAACATTCATGCTCATTCAAACCATGAGAGGGAGGACGTGTATGGGTGGCGTGTTGTCAGTAAACAAGGCATATATAACACAATGCCAAGTGGGAAAGACAGAAGTGACTGCCTTGGAGAAAAACCCTCAGAGGACCACTGCGGGCACTCTGCAGTACACTTTTAAGATAAGACTTTATTGATCCTTCATGGGAAACTTAAGGCAAAATCAGTATTCCCATACCAAGAGTTGAAGCCAGGCATGAATAAATGTGACTGGCTGATTAGATATTTGTGTTAAGAAGCAGCTGAACAGCTGGAGCTGATGAAGTAGTCAGTGAGTGTAAATGCTGGCTGGGTTGCTGCTGCATATCAGTCTGGGGGGGGGGGGGTGATTACCGGTTAATGAGAAGAATAAAGAGTTTCTGCAGTGATGGAGATGCTGTTCCACTGTTGAGACAGAAGAACTTCACCAGACTGGTACAGGATGTCTTCCAGACACCATCCAGGGGAATCCCACCAGAACAGGGTTCGCCAAGTCCAGTCCTGGAGGGCCGCTATCCTTTTCCTTTTCCCTGCCACAACACACCTGATTAACACCTGATTAAATGAATGGATCACCACCAGCTCTTCATCAAGGACTGCACAAGTCTGCTAATGAGCCGTTCATTTGAATCAGGTGTGCTGAAGCAGGGAAACATCTGAGACCTGCAGGACAGCAGCCCTCCAGGCCTGGAGTCCGACACCTGTGCCATACAGGGAGTTGAACCCAGGCCACCTGGATAAAGACCAGGAATCCTAACCACTAGACCACATGGGGGCTACGGATGATTGATCTGGAATCAGTGCTGATTTCCATTGGATGGACATACAAGCAATCAGAGAACCAAAGGATGTGGCCCAGACAGAGGCAACCAGATTAGGATCAACAGAAATGCTCTGTAGTAAAAAGGGTTAGGGTTAGGGTTAGG
Source organism: Hirundichthys speculiger (assembly GCA_018398805.1). Taxonomy (NCBI): domain Eukaryota; kingdom Metazoa; phylum Chordata; class Actinopteri; order Beloniformes; family Exocoetidae; genus Hirundichthys; species Hirundichthys speculiger. The sequence continues at coordinate 28,088 of JAGFBZ010002419.1, read as the reverse complement.
GTTAGTTACTGGTTACTGATCCAAGCTGTTATCAGTAATTCTGGAGCTGTCTTGGTTGTTTTGAATAGTGGCTCCTGGATGAGTCTCCCTCGCCTCACCGTGATTGGCTCGGTACCGGGTAGAGAGTGGGTATGGCTCGTCAGACTAACTGGAACCAAAGTCTTTTTGATAAACTGGACTCTCTTGGTAGATGTGATGCTCTAGTTGGAAATGCGTCAATTCTTGAACATGAAAGACATTTGTAAAATCTGGGTACAGAATTATAAATCTGTGAGAATAGATGAAAAAAATCTTTCAGCACGTTGGTTTTCTTCGTCTGCATCAGTCCACAGCGAAAGTCTTAAGTCTAATATATCATTTTATATGTTTTTCCACACAGATATAATTGTATCTGTGCTTAAGAGTTAAACTGCAACCTGCTTCAATGCAGATGATCATGTTGTTCATAAATGTTTTTTAATAAACCTCTGACACACCAAAAGAATACTGTTTTTTTTTCATAACCTTTTCTAAGGAGGCAGAGTGAAATCTTTATAATAACTTGATCCAGAATGTGTTCAGTGGAAAAAGCAGTTCTCATGAGGTGACAGGACTGAATACCTGCACAGGTGTGCAGTTTTTCTGACTGATTAAGCCTTTTCAGACCAGATCATACCTGATGGGCATGTTTCTGGTGGTTGCTTGATAGGCTGAGACAGTTAACAGCAGGATATGATTTCATGCCTATCAGCTTCATGTTAAAGTCGTCCACAAAACGAGCAAATTCATCTTTCATGCAGAATGAAAATAAAAAGCTGCTGCTTTTATATGAAAAGAGCATGGGAGGTAATTTTAAACAGACTTTTATCATTTAAAGTGGACTGACAGCAGTTCAGGGGGGCCGCTAGGGATTGTGGGCCCCATGAAAAGAATCTTTACCGGGCCCCCCAACACAGCGGCGAAATTTGTTGATGCTATTTTTGATTATCATTAGGGGCCTCTCTGGGCCCCCCTCAATCATGGGCCCCTATAATCCGTATCCTTTACCCCCCCTTTTCGGCGCCCCAGACCAGTTGCTGTTGCTTTCAAACACCGTCATATTTCTGCACAATGTGAGAAGCAGATTTAGAAAAAAGCAACACTTTTGTGGATTTTGTCACATTCACAGTATATAATGACATTGTGGCATCTGCAGCAACCAGCTGAGGACTGGAATCACAAAAATGACAGTATGGCACATGTAATGCAGCTTTACGACATGGAAGAATGCAATAGAAACATCTGACAATACTCTTAACGCACATAAGGTAAAGAAGAAGTAGTTTTAGTCTGGTTTGTTGTTCAAGTGAGCCGTCTGCGTGACCACATTAATAACCAGACCACAGAAACCACCGTTGAGTCAGGGTGGGAATGAGTTTCTGGTCAGAATCTGGACTCGGATCAGGCGAGGCCAACGCTGCAGGTGCTTCAGCAGGTGCTTCGACCGGTGCTTCGGTGGTGCTTCGGCCGGTGCTTCGGTGGTGCTTGACTCTGCCCACGTCCTCCAGGCCACACGAGTTGATGTGTTTGTGCAGAGTCATGGGGGTGTGTCCGGGGTTACATTAGGTCATCCTGCAGCCTGGATTCTCTGCACCAGCGGACTAAAGCTGACAACCCAAGTTAAATCGTAAATGGATCATAACTAAACCTCGGATGCTCGGAGGATCAAATATGTTTGTTGCAGACGTGAATCCTCAGCTCTGGGACAAACTCTTAGACAATGAGAGTTGGTTGCTGTTTATCTTCCTGACCTACTTCAGAAACAATCACAGTGAGGTAATAAAGGCTCTGTTGTCTGAAGGTCCAAAGGTTAAATTGGCCCTAGTTTAGTTCTGCTTCAGTGTACAGAAAAACTAACTGATGCATGTTGCTTTGGTGCCTTCACAGTCGTTCAGATGTTCAGATGATCACAAATATGATCCAGACAACCGTTCTTATCCAATGAAGCCAATGAGATCTCTGAAGATAAATGATCAGGGTAGCTGATCTTTAGGAGGCTGGAAGGGCACCCATCCATCAATCCAGAGTCACTTTGGTTCTGTACCTGTTTCACCTAGAAGTCCAGCCATTATAATGCAGGACACGACGGAAGACACCACTGCAACTGAACATCTGTGTCCATGAGTCGACCATACAGATGTGTCCATGAGTCGACCATACAGATGTGTCCATGAGTCGACCATACAGATGTGTCCATGAGTCGACCATACAGATGTGTCCATGAGTCGACCATACAGATGTGTCCATGAGTCGACCATACAGATGTGTCCATGAGTCTACCATACAGATGTGTCCATGAGTCGACCATACAGATGTGTCCATGGCAGAGCATCACAGAGGAAGCTTCACCAGCACAGAGAATGATCAAGAAACACACCAGAAGTTCTACTTCTGTGTTTATCATCTTAAGAACATTGTCTATTGTGATCTACTGTGATCCACTGTAATCTACTGTGGTCCGCTGTGATCCATTGTGATCTACTGTGATCCACTGTGATCTCCTGTAATCTCTTGTGATCTACTGTGATCGCTGTGATCTCCTGCAATCTACTGTAATCTACTGTGGTCCGCTGTGATCCATTGTGATCTACTGTGATCTACTGTGATCCACTGTGATCTGCTGTGATCCACTGTGATCTCCTGTAATCTATTGTGATCTACTGTGATCTACTGTGATCGCTGTGATCTCCTGTGATCTACTGCAATCTACTGTAATCTACTGTGGTCCGCTGTGATCCATTGTGATCTACTGTGATCTACTGTGATCCACTGTGATCTGCTGTGATCCACTGTGATCTCCTGTAATCTATTGTGATCTACTGTGATCGCTGTGATCTCCTGTAATCTATTGTGATCTACTGTGATCCACTGTAATCTACTGTGGTCCGCTGTGATCCATTGTGATCTACTGTGATCCACTGTGATCCTGTATCTCTTGTGATCTACTGTGATCGCTGATCTCCTGCAATCTACTGTAATCTACTGTGGTCCGCTGTGATCCATTGTGATCTACTGTGATCTACTGTGATCCACTGTGATCTGCTGTGATCCACTGTGATCTCCTGTAATCTATTGTGATCTACTGTGATCTACTGTGATCGCTGTGATCTCCTGTGATCTACTGCAATCTACTGATCTATCTGTGATCCATTGTGATCTGATCTACTGTGATCTACTGTGATCCACTGTGATCTACTGTTATCTGCTGTGATCCACTGTGATCTCCTGTAATCTATTGTGATCTACTGTGATCGCTGTGATCTCATGTGATCTACTGTAATCTACTGTGGTCCGCTGTGATCCATTGTGATCTACTGTGATCTACTGTGATCTACTGTGATCGCTGTGATCTCCTGTGATCCACTGTGATCTACTGTGATCGCTGTGATCGCTGTGATCTCCTGTGATCTACTGTAATCTACTGTGGTCCGCTGTGATCCATTGTGATCCACTGTGATCTCCTGTGATCTCAGTGATGCTCTGATCACTCTTTATGGCCAGTTAATGTAGAATACCACTATATTTTAAAGGGTTCACATACTTTGACTTGCCTCCATATGCACGTACGCCTGAGGATCCAGGATGTGTTTTTTATTTTCTTATTTCTTTGATGATCATTACTCAAGACACAGTACTTAAATCAAATCTGGCTTGGTTGCAACAGTGGCCGTAGGATTATTGTCATAAATGTTTTCATGTGCAGTGAGCAGACTGTTACTCACCTGAATGTTAATCACCTTTCAGGTGCAACATTCCTCATGTGTTTGGCTCTTATGTAATTAGTCTTCTACTCATTTAACCTAATTATTTTCCCCTGCTCTTCAGTTCTCCCTTCTAGCTTCTAGCGCTTGTACAAGTGATTGTACAAGCGCTGCAACAGATGTTTGGCGTTTGTCATCTTCTCCCCTGGCAACGGCGTGGCATGGATTCGCTTTCCTGGTAAATCATTGGCGGGTTATGCTGGTTGTGTCACAGAGTGACCTGCTTGACTCTAAAGGCTATAAGAAGAGCAGCCACACATCCAGGTTTGTTGTGCAATGAGGACACAGCGCACCAGTCCAGTGATTTCAGGTATCTCTGAATGTCTGGCAACACTGGTTAGAAGTGAGTGTACTGTCCCTGGTCTATTTACTGACCGTGTCCCTCAGCTGTGTTGGGGCCAACTCTAAATCATACTCCACAATGTCAGAGGTGTGTATCATAAAGTTATTACATCAGTTATTTTCTGGTGCTTACAAAACAAATAATGAGCCAAAGACCAGCGCTAGCTACTTCATGAACTCTGATCACCGCTGGAGGGAGTCCTGCCAGACTCAGACTGGATTTAGGGACAGAAAACGGCCACATGGCTGAAATACAGCGGTTTCTGCATCTTTCTGACAACAACGCTGAAACAGACAGTGCGGGGGGGGGGGGGGGGGGGGGGGGGGGGGGGGGGGGGGGGGGATTGCAGATTGAATGATGGTGGCAGATTTTGTGGAGTGAGTGTTCAGTTTTGGATGGACCTATTTGTCAAACAGAGAAGATGGCCACTTCTCAGACAACTTCTTGGAAAAGTTCTTGATCCAGTTTTGCTCTCTTCAAACAGGTAATTGAAAATTGAATAATGTGTGTTCTGTGCAGATAATGGTTAATTATTATCTATAATTATCTGAAATTTTCCTCCTAGGAAGAACTTAATGAGGTCGTATTGACGTGGAACACCCAGAGTCTGTCAGGATCCTCCCATGGACATCCTTCCATGCAGTCCCTCACCTGTACAGCCCCTCACCTGTTTCAAATCTGCTTTTTAGAGTGTTTTCAAGGACTTTCCATGTGATGAAGATGTGTTCCACACCTGTACCTGTGTGGACTTATTGTCAGAGCACAATCTCAAAACAACAACTGATATGTTTGAAAGTCAACATGCATGAAACTCAGACGACAGCTGATAACAATGATCTTTGTTACAAAACTGATGCAGTGCTGATGAAAAAATGGTTATACAATGAGACAGTTACATTATTTTTCCTTACATTTGAGTCAAAATACAGAACCAAAATCCACATTTGTCAACTACAATTGAAATAAGAATATTCACAGCATGTTTTCATTTTAACTTCAGGTGATCTCAGTAACTTTAGCAGCGAACCTTTAACAGTAACTTATTTACAAGCGCTGCGGAGGTAGTGCATGACGAAGGCAAGCAGCAGGATACCAAACAAATAAAAAAAAAACACACACACACATGCTCACAAAGTAAAACATCCTGGTTGTTATGGTGTTTACAAATAATCCTTACAACTTAAGAACTTTCTGAAAAATGCTTCCAACTAGAAAATACTTGAAATATTGCTGTAGATAATTGTTTCCTTATCTAAAAGTTTTCAAACTAGTTAAAACATCAACAGCAATGTAACAGAATAAAGAAACCCAGTTTAACATCATAAGAGAAGCACAAACCAAGATTCGTTGGGCGAACCGACTCACTGCTTTAATGATATCCTGGATCTGGTTCTCACCTATGGTATAGATTTTCATCACCTGTTAGTGTCGTCGCTGAATTCTCTTCTCTCGGACCACTTTTTAGTTACATTCGAGTTCAGCATTTGTTCCATTAAAACAGAAAATGAAACGTGTCATTACAGCAGATGTCTTTCTGAAGATGCTGTGAATAATTTTAAGGAGGTCATTCTCTCTCATCTCCCTATGGTGGAATATGATAGAATAGCTGAGGGCACCGACCTGAATCTTACTCCGGCAGATATTGATCACCTTGTTAACAATACTGCAGATATGTTACATTCCGCCTTGGATGCGGTCGCTCCTCTGAGGAAGAGGGTTTCTTATCTTAGGAGCTGAGCTCCCTGGTATAATTCACATATTCACATGCTGAAGCAGAATGCACGTAAAATGGAAAGGAGGTGGTACTCCTGTAAATCTGCGGACTCCCATCGTGCCTGGAGAGATAGTTTAATAGTCTACAAAAGAGCCCTACGCAGAGCTAGAACATCTTATTATTCCTCGTTAATACACACGTGGACAAAATTGTTGGTACCCCTCAGTTAAGAAGGAAAACCCACAATTCTCACTGAAATCACTGAAACTTACAAAAGTAACAATAAATAAAAATTTTTGAAATCAAATAATCAAATCAGCCATCACTTTTGAATTTGATTCATAATTATTAAAAAAAAACAACTAATGAAATAGGGCTGGACAAAAATGATGGTACCCTAACTTAATATTTTGTTGCAACCTTTTGAGGCAATCACTGCAATTAAACGATTTCTGTATTTGTCAATGAGCGTTCTAGCTGTCAACAGTAGCCCCTCCTCATGACAAACTGCTCAGTTGTCTCAGGTTGATGGGTGTCTTTCCAAATGGCATGTTTCAGCTCCTTCCACAGATGTTCAATGGGATTCAGATCTGGGCTCATGGAAGGCCACTTTAGAATAGTCCAACGCTTTTCTCTCAGCCATTCTTGGGTGTTTTTGGCTGTGTGTTTTGGATCGTTGTCCTGTTGGAAGACCCATGACCTGCGACTGAGACCAAGCTTTCTGACACTAGGCAGCACATTTCTCTCCAGAATGCCTTGATAGTCTTCAGATTTCATTTTACCTTGCACACATTCAAGACACCCTGTGCCAGATGCAGCAAAGCAGCCCCAAAACATTACTGAGCCTCCTCCATGTTTCACCGTAGGGACAGTGTTCTTTTCTTCGTATGCTTGGTTTTTGAGTCTATGAACATAGAGTTGATGGCCTTACCAAAAAGCTCCAGTTTGGTCTCATCTATCCAAAGGACATTCTCCCAGAAGCTTTGTGGCTTGTCAACATGCATTTTTGCAAATTCCAGTCTCGCTTTTTTATGATTTTTTCAGCAGTGGTGTCGTCTCCCATGAAGTCCACTTTGGCTCAAACAACGACGAATGGTGCTATCTGACACTGATGTACCTTGGCCTTGGAGTTCACCTTTAATTTCTTTGGAGGTTGTTCTGGGCTCTTTGGATACAATTCGAACGATCCGTCTCTTCAATTTGTCATCAATTGTCCTCTTGCGGCCACGTCCAGGGAGGTTGGCTACTGTCCCGTGGGTCTTGAACTTCGAATATAATGAGCCACTGTTGTCACAGGAACTTCAAGCTGTTTAGAGATGGTCTTATAGCCTTTACCTTTAAGATGTTTGTCTATAATTTTTTTTTTTTGGATGTCCTGGGACAATTCTCTCCTTCGCTTTCTGTTGTCCATGTTCAGTGTGGTACACACCTTTTCACCAAACAGCAAAGTGACTACTTGTCTGCCTTTAATAGGCAGACTGACTGATTATGAGTTTGGAAACACCTGTGATGTCAATTAAAGGACACACCTGAGTTAATCATGTCACTCTGGTCAAATAGTTTTCAATCTTTTATAGAGGTACCATCAATTTTGTCCAGCCCTATTTCATTAGTTTGTTTTTTTTAAATTTATGTTAATCAACAATCAAAAGTGATGGCTGATTTTGATTATTTGATTTTCAATAAATTTTATTTATTGTTACTTACTTTTGTAAGTTTCAAGTGATTTCAGTGAGAATTGTGGGTTTTTCCTTCTTTAACTGAGGGGTACCAACAATTTTGTCCACGTGTGTAGAAGAGAACAAACATAACCCATGTTTTCTGTTCAGCACTGTAGCCAGGATGACAAAGAGTCACAACTCTGTTGGTCCATGCATTCCTGCTACTCTCAGTAGTGAAGACTTTATGAGCTTTTTTAGTGGGAAAATAATCAAAATTAGAGATGAGATCGGCCAGGCCCAACTGTCAAAGGCTGTGAACGTCCCTACAGCTTCATTGATTTCTTCTGCTTCTGATTTGACTCTGGACTGTTTTATTTTACTTATTTGTTTTGCACATCATAGCAAAAAAAAAAAACATTATAATGTTAAAAAATACAATAGTACAAGTGCAGGGAGAGGCAGAAAATCCAACTGGGCTTATAACTACACCTCCACCTATCCATCAGTGTTAACACTGTACAGTCTGAAATAATAAAATAATTCTATATATGTATATATTAGGGCTGTCAAAGTTAACGCGTTAACGCGTGATTAACGCAAAATAATTTTAACGCAACTAATTTTTTTAACGCGCGTTAACGCGACACAGCCTGGCCGTGTACAATAGTAAAGAGGAGAGTAGGTTTAATGAGCCTCGGGCCCCGCCGTAGTGTAGTCCTGTAGTCCTGCGTAGTCCTGTCAAACAGGAAGTCATGCACTGACGTCGATGTCCATGCCGCAGACAGACAGACGTAAACAAACTATTAGCAGTAGTTGGATACAAATAATAAATGGATACAAAGATACTATTTTTGAATGGTAAGTTCAGCTTCAAAACCTTGCCTGATGGCTAACTCCACAAGATAAACGTTGTTTGTATTTGCTGTCGATGTGAATTTAGTTACCACCGGAGTCCGGTCACTTGACGGCTAATGAGAGCGGTGATGCAGAGAGCCCCCCCCCGTTTGAAGCAAATAAACGGAAATATTTTGTATGAAGAACATAAAATAAATACTGAGTGTATATATATATATATATATAATGGATTTGGCATTGTAGCAATAAATAAACATGCATTTGTTTTGCATAAGGCAAGCATTTGTGTACTCTCATATCAGGCAAGGCAACTTTATTTGCAACTTTATTTGCAATTCAATTCAAAGTGCTTTACAGATGCAGTCACAAGAAGGCAAATAGAATCATTCCATACAAGCATAAAAATAATCAATAATAAATAAAAATTAATTAATGAAAAAATTAATTAATTAAATTAAAAATGAAGAGTGCAGATAAAATCCTTCCAGTCATCATCTTCACATCTAAACAGAACTGTTTTCAGTCTGGATCTGAACATTGTCGAGTTCAGTCTGTCTCACATCTTCTGGAAATCTGTTTCCAGATTTTAGGAGCATAAAACTGAAATGCAGCTTCACCTTGTTTAGTCCTGACTCTGGACACCAGCAGGAGACCACTACCTGAGGTTCTCAGAGTCCAGGTTGGTTCATATGGATCTAACATGTCAGAGATGGACTTTGGAGCCATGAAGAGACTTGTACACAAGTAGAGCTGTTTTAAAGTCTATTCTCTGAGTGACAGGAAGCCAGAGACCTCAGGACTGGACTAATATGGTCATATTTCCTGGTTCTAGTCAGGACTCGTATTAATAAGAGTAATACAACTTGAAAAAGATCTGTATAAGGTAGATTTAGAACAGATAAAAATATGCGATTAATTTGCGATTAATCGTGATTAACTATTGACAGTCATGCGATTAATCTGATTAATTATTTTGAGAAATTGACAGCCCTAGTATATATACATATACACATACATACACACACACATACATTACATACATACAAGAAGAAAAAAATACATATAAAAATATACAGTACTCAAAGTGTCATGGTTTGCAGTAGACAGAAGGAGAACCAACAGCAGACTTCCAAAAAGCAAAAGGTTTATTAAACAAAAACACAAAAATACAAAAGATAAACTTAACTTAGTCCAGGGGGATGACAAGAGGGAAACAAGCAAGACAGCAACACATCACGCAACTAATGGACCCACGGAGAACAGTGGAAAATGACAAGACTTAAACACACAAGGGATCAAACGAGAGGCAGGTGCAGGGAATCAAGTTAACAAGAGGGAGGAAGCAAAGCAGAAAACAATGGGGACAAGACAGACCTTTCAAAGTAAAACAGGAACCACTAAAGACAGGGAGAGACGCCAACTTGACAGACACAGACACACACAGGGCTGCCATGGCGACCAGGCCATGACACAAAGTAACAATTAAAAACATAAAGGTAGAACTAAGACAACTCAATCAAAAACATTCAAAGAGACCCTTATCATTTTTTTTTAATGATAAGGGTGATGTTCCCTTTACAAGGTAGGAAAATTGACTCCACAACATACAACCTCTGTATCTCAGAAAAAAGTGCTCTAGATGTGACTGATTTCGGTAAATGGAAATCTATACTTTGCCGTGTGTTGTAGTGATGAACCTCTGCATTAGTTTTAAAATAACACCTAAAATGCTCCGGTATAATACTTGGATTGAACTGTATTTTGTGCATAAAAACACAAATTTGATATGCATTTAAATTATAAATATTAAGAACACTGAGCTTGACAAATAAACTTGTTGATTATGTTTGCTGCGTAGAATGTGTTGCAATTCTAACAAAGCACTGCAGAATTAAAATTTTGTTTAAGGTAGATGGAAAAGTGCTCGCCCACACTATACTCCAATATGACAAATATGGATAAATTAAACTGTAACAGAGCATTAGCAAGCATTTAGAGTTCATCTGGTGACTTACTTTTTGAATTATACCAAGAGATTTGTTAACTTTTTTAGTCACCCAGTCCACATGTGCTTTCCAACTCAAATTCTCATCTATAATTACACCCAGAAATCTGGTGGATGAGACACGAGTTAATTCAGCTGAAGCGATTGAAAGTTTGGAACTATAGGTGTTAACAGGATTTCATTTTTTACCACAAAAAATTATATAATTAATTGTTTTGATATTTAAACATAGTTTGTTTAATTTAAACCATTTGTCATATGCAGATAATTCGGTATTGGCTTTTTTCATCAGTGTGTTGAAGTCCGAATTGGATATAACCAAAGTGGATATCATCTGCAAACATTATTGGAGTAAGTTCATGTGATACCTCACTTAAATTGTTCATATAAATTAAAAATAATAAAGGCCCTAAAATGGATCCCTGTGGAACTCCGCAGTGTATACTGGCCCTGGCTGAATTGCAGCCATCGATACACACAAACTAGGACCTATTACTAAGGTAATTTTGTAACCACTCGAAGGCTATGTTATGGAAACCATATTTATGTAATTTTGCAAGTAAAATGCTATGATTGACTGTATCAAAAGCTTTTGATAAGTCCAGAAAAATACTGCAAATATAGTCGCTTTTGTCTAATGCAGAGGTAACACTATCTACCAAATGAACCAACGGTATATATGTACTATGATTTTTACAAAAACCATATTGATGTCTGTAAAACACAGAATTGTTATTTAAATGGATGAAAATGATATTGTGTACAACCTTTTCCAATATTTTAGAGAAACATGGCAAAATAGATATGGGTCTATAATTATTAAGACACTGTCTGTTATCTGCTTTGAATAAAGGAATAACCTTAGCTACTTTTAGATCAGCTGGTACAACACCAGTGTTTAAAGACAATGAAATGATATGCACCAATAGCATTAGAATAAATTGTTTGATTTCTTTTACCAGCCAGGCAGATATGCCATCATGACCAGGTGGAGACAATTTAATTGATCAATCATTTCAGTTATTTCTTTAATGTTAGGAGGCTGAAAGACAAAAATGTTTGGATAGACATTTTTAATGTATTCCAGTGGCTCTGCATTAGAGCATGGTATGTTTTTGTTTTTTTTGTTTGTTTTTTGTTTGTTTTTTTTTACCAAATTTGACCCATAATTAACAAAAAAATCATTGAATTTCTGAGCTATATCAAAGGGATCTTCTGCTGTACTATCTCCATCTACAATAATAGATGGTTTATTCATATTTGAAGCTATGTCTCTTTGCAGTAACTGGTTGATTATCTTCCACATATTTTTTATATTATTTGAACCATGTTTTATTTTATCATGATAATAGTTTCTTTTTGCAGATCTTAAAGAAGGTGTATAAATATTTCTGTATTTTTATAAATATCTAAAGTAAGTGGAGTGGGATTGGACACATATTTTTGTATAGTCTATTTTTCCTTAACATTTTTAACAGACCTGGGGAAAACCATGGCTTCTTTAATGTTTGACATACTTTTTTATTGGGATAGCAAAGTGGAAAAGAATCGTTCAAATTTATCTGAATTTGCTGCACAAAAATTGTCAAAAATAGGCTTTTTCTGCATTTTTTTTTCACAGTAAACTTCACTCTAAGAAGTATTGGCCATCTTTTCTTTAAATTTTTCCACATTTAATCTGTTCATGTTTCTCTTCAACACTATATTTTTCTTTTGTTTTAGGCTCTTTTCTTTAAGTGAGCAAACATGAAATATAGGAAAGTGGTCTGACAGATCTGAATAAATAACACCACATTTAGTTTCACGGTTTAAAAAGACAGGTTAAATTTTGAAAATGCAGTTGATGTTATCTCCTGAATGAATGAATGAATGAATGAATGAATGAATGAATGAAAATTTGGGCCTTAAATTTAATTTTTGCTTCAGTCAGGACTTGTTTAGGCTCATAAAACTAGAAGGTTAATAATTGAAGAAAAAGAACCTTGGCTTGTTTTAAAAAACACGTACTGCATGCTAATCTTATCTCAGTCCATTCTTTTCTGCAAAAGAAACAAACAGTGGTGCTTAGACAAGCATGTGTGCACAAAAGAAAAACTTCTATTGGAATACATTACTTTGGAAGTCATGCTGGGCATTACAAAAAAAAAGTGCACATCTCGTATCCAGCAGCAGAAAGACAGATAAGGATAAACCCACTTTGATGCCGTTATCCTCCACCCCCCCCCCCCCCCGGAGCCTCTTTCCTCATCTCTTCTGAGACACATGCAACACACTGGAACATCCTCTTTGAATGAATTTCTGTTACAGATAATGCTGTGAGATGTGATCTAAACTAATCAACACACAGAGGTGAACAAATGCTTTGGTTGCTTCACGGATCGTTCAGCTGATTGAATTAAAAGCAGCTGTCTCTTGTAACAGCTGATTGATCACTTTCCCAACTTGGTGGAACCGCTCAGCTCCAAGTTGATCCAAACATGGGTAAATGGGCAGAACAAAGAGGCCTCGTCTCACCTTGAACATGTCTGGATGACCTCATCTCACCTCAGATAGCCATCTTAGCTCAGCGTGGCTCTGGCTGCCCGTGATGCTGACTGACATCATTGACTGATATGATCCTGGTTCGGTTTTATGCTTGCTACGTGTCTTTAGGACATTTATCTTAGTTTCTCCTGGTTTTAAGCGTATTTTCTTGTATTCTTTGCATCTTGTTTTGTTGCTGTCAGCTTTACTTCACCCTGTGTTGCCACGTCTCCGTTCCTTTGGAAATCCAAAAATTAGTACCACGGAGCATTAAACGTACGGCTGCAGCACTCTCTCATCAGGGGCTTTGCAGATCTGGTCTTTCCTCCAGTTGTCCCAGATTCAGACTCAGATCCGTCCTTGTTATCAATGTCGTTTCTGTAGCTACGTCTGGAACGAGGACCTCCACAACGCTGGCCGAGCTCCGCCCCAACTGACACGGCTGTCCAGCAGCCAGCCAGTCTCCTTTTAGTACTATTGACACAAAATCTCATATTACCCTGAAAATATGAGTGATCTGACAGCTCACATGTTAAGCTCACTTAAAATGCTAAGCACCAAGTAGCAAAAGTGAAAACGGAAGGTAATTTGAGTCACTAATTATGGTTTTAAGGATGTGAGGTCCAGCTACGGAGATGAATGCTTTCTTGTTTTGTAGCAGACTATAAATGTTAATTTCTACTGTAAAGTTGCTCATTTCAATATGGAGGTCAGTGGACACTGAGTGGCTTGGAGAGCCATCCCCTAGTGGTCAGTTGAGGAACTGCACGTACTTTTTTTTACGTGTTTTTACGTGTACGAGCTGGATGTGAGGCTCTCAACTGAGTCCATGCCTTTTATTTGTTTTATTCTGGAAAATATTCAGGTGAATCAAAAGCAAAGCCAGATTTGTGTTAAACTTAATTAAATGTAGATGGATGTCATTAAGTTCTGTCTAAACGTCGTTTCGGAGAAAGTTGAGAGTTTTGTCCACATCTGTAAAGATGGTAACAGTCACACAGCGCTGCACATAAATGAACTCAACAGAAGATTTATATCCTTAGATCTTTAATCACCTGTGGATTGTTAACTGGTTTCTCTTTAAGAAGATGTTCTGCTCCAAAAATGAACAAAAACTGCTAAATGGTTGGAAGCACTCCGCAGGGGTTCTGGTTTCTGCTTTGAAGACTTACTCCTGTAGTCTGCTGCTGTCTATTAATGATCAGGGGTTTAAAACGAGCTATTAAAACTAAATCTGGCCCTGAAGAGCACAGATTTCCTCATTCTCAAAATGAACTTACACATGGAAAGAATCCCAGCTATTTTTACTCTGGATCTCATACAGTTATGTCAGAGAAGCGAGCGCTATAATGGATCTGAGCTGCTTGTGGGAAATGGAGTCATACATAACCTCTGAGCTGTCAGTGTCTTAAAAGAAATCCCTGCCATGTGACTGCCGTCAGCCAATCACGGTGCCCGGTGGCCTCTCCTGATCCGTTCTGTCTGCAGGCCATTGCTATGTGAGTGGTAACTGTGCCAACTGGCAGCCTGAAAACCGGTGTGAGGAGATCTGTCCTTGTCTGTCAGCTGCTCTGGTTCAGAGTGACACCAGCTGACAGAGAAGGAGATGGTTCACCACCATGTCTGCAGGATAATCACACCAACAAGAGCTTATTAGCTTGCTTAAACCACAAGACGGCATTTAAAAAAATATAAATGTCTCAAACACGCAGTTTCACTTCACAAACTGCACTTAGACCAGCTTCTAAAGTATCAGCAGAACCAGTGAGATACAATCCCAGTTTAGAAGGTTGGGACGCTGGTGAAATTAGCAGAACTCAAACTTGTTTTATTAACAACAAAACAGACAGCAAATTAAATACTGAAAGTGAGACATTCGTACCATTTCACGAAAATCTAAGTTTTCCTTCATGGGTTTTATTTGGACTACAATGTGCAGAGTTTCCATTGCATTTGTGTGTTTGGAAATAAAAGCTATTCATAAGGACTTTGTGTCAAGGGATGAGGCAGAATGGAGGACCCAAACGCAGGACTGCAAAAGACAGTATTTAACAAAACCCAAAAGCCCAAACTAAACCAAAAAAATCCACCCAAGTAATCTAAACAAAATTCTAGAAGTCAAAACGGAAAAACAATCACGGGACACAAGAAGACAGGCCAGGACAGACAGGGGAGATGACAAGACTTAAATAGGCAGAGGGACAAACTAGAGGCAGGTGCAAACAATCAGGATGACACCTGAAAGCAGAAGACAACGAAGACGAGACAGACCTTCAAAGTAAAACAGGAAACAGAGCAGACGAGAGACAGGGAGTCACGCCAACTTAACACAAAACCAAAGGAAAAACAGGAAGTACCTGTCATGGCTGACCAAACCATGACACTTCGAGCTTTTTAAACGCACCGCTGTTATTTTGAACACAACTGTATATAATCAAAGAGCTTCAGAACAACACCGGCTTCCATCCAAACAACATCTCTTCCATGTTTCAGCAGGACGATGCTGAACCACATACTGGATCATCACAGCACCAGTTCAGCTCCTGAACTGGCCAGCCAGTGGTCCAGATGTTTCTCTGGCTGAACAGAAGTGGCGTATCATGATATGAAAGATATAATTACATTCTGTTCCCATGCAGATATGGGATGTTGATAACAGACCAGGGGATGTTCGTGACTAAACTTGTGAGGGCATCCGGGGCTTTGCGGACGTAAATCTTCCTCCAGTTATTCCTGCAGAAGCAGACAGGATCTCCACTGGTCCCAGTCAGCGTTGATCTTTTCTGAACTGATGGGATCATAGCCTGGAGTTTCAGCACATCTATATTCTTAACTGTCTTGTCCTTACACACTAAGTTACTTCCTTCTCAGTCAGCAGGAGTTCACATAGTCGCTTCAAACCCAGACATTTGCGTGACACGAAAAAGGCCTAAATGCAGCAGCGGTTTCGACTGGTGCTGCCACCTAGAGGGCACTGTTTTCACTGGTTTCACGGTTTCCCCTGTTGAAGTTGTTCTCTTTTTATTACTACCAGCTTTTTTTTAATACCCCCATTGTTAGACATGATACTCAGCAAGAACCCATCTACTTTTCTGTTTTGTATCTACTTTCAATATCTACTTTCTAATATTATAATTTTTAGTTAATGATATTTGCTATGCGGTCATGATCTTGGTCTCTGTAAAGACAGACATTTGGCATTGTAACAGACGCAATACAAATAAAATTGAATTGAATTGATTTGAATTGAATTGAATTTCAATAAAGGTCACAAAGTCTTAAAAAACAAAGACAGTGTTCTTCTAATTATGAGTCTGGAAGCCATTAGAGAGACCAGGAGAGAAGAGTTAACTGCTCCAGAGTTGCTGACATTAATTAATGGTTGTTGACATTTTCACAACTCTCCAAAGTTAGATTTCACACATTTGAGAGGAAAAAACACATTTACTTTCTTGTTTTTCTGAAAATTGAAACCCCAACAAAGGTTGTTTTTTTTTCTGTCAAAGCAAAGAGAACAAAAACTAGAAGACAGAAAAAGGTCAACAAGTTGAACAAATACAAAGCAGTTTATGTTCCAGAAGCCTGGAAGTGGATTTTAATACTCTATATTACCAAATATTTTCTCTCACCTGCCTTGATTCATCTGAGCTTTAGCTCCTCCCATTCCTGATCAATACAACCTCCATCTTTGCAGCTGGAACAGCTTCAGCTCTTCTGGGAAGGCTGTCCACAAGGTTCAGGAGTGTTTATGGGGATCATCCTTCCAGAAGAACATTAGTGAGGTCAAACACTGATGTTGGACCAGAAGGTCTGGTTCTGGTTCTGCTCTGATTCATCCCAAAGGTCTTCTATCAGGTTGAGGTCAGGACTCTGTTCATCCACCAGACTCTTCCATCCAGGTCTTCATGGTCCTTGCTTTGTGCACTGGTGCCCAGTCATGTTGAAGAGGAAGGGACCAGCTCCAAACTGGTCCCACTAAGTTGGGATCATGGAATCATCCAGAACGTCTTGGTCTGCTGAAGCATTCAGAGTTCCTTTAACTGAAACTAAGGGTCCAAGCCCAGCTCCCCCCCATAACCCCCCCCCCATACCCCCCCCCCCCCCCCCCACCAAACTTTACACTGGATCAATGCAGTCAGACCAGTACCGTTCTCCTGGAAACCACCAAACCCAGACTCTTCCATCAGATCACCAGATGCAGAACTGGGTTTGGGTCTAGAGTCCAGTGGTGGCTGCTTTAACCCTAACCCCTAACCCCCAAACCTAACCCCTAACCCCCAACCCCCAACCCCTAACCCACTGATGTCTGGATGGATGCAGCTGCGTCACCATGGAAACCCATTCATGAAGCTCTTTGCTCTGTTGTTGAGCTGATCTGAAGGACTTATGAAGTCTAGAGGTCTGTAGTGATCGACTCTTCTCTCTATGTTCTTCAGCATCCTCTGACCCCGCCCCCTCAGTTTACCTGTTCTACCACTTCATGGCTGAGCTGCTGTCGTTCCCAAACACTTCCATTTCCTGATAATCCAGGTTGACAGTTGACTGTGGAATATTCAGGAAAGAGGAAAACTTCACCACTGGATTTGCTTCTCAGGTGTTTCTCAGGTGTTTCTCAGGTGTCATCCTATCACAGTTCACCTGGAATCCACTGAGCTCCTGAGAGAGACCCATTCTTTCACAGATGTTTCTAGAAACAGTCTGCATGTCTAGGTGATTCATTTACACACCTGTGGACATGGAAGTGACTGGAACACCTGATTCTGATTCTGATGGATGAACAAATACTTTTGACAACGTAGTGTACATCAATGTGATGTGACTGTTGAAGTTCCAGCACAACCTGGAGACACCTGACAGCTTCATCTGTCTGTTCACCTGTATTTATACCTGAGACCTTAACCCTATAGGTAACATAGTCACAGCTCCATCCAGTCAAACTGAGATTTAAATCCGTTGTGTAGATCAGGTATGAGTGAATGTAGTCTGAGAACAAAAACACCTGCTGTCTGGGATGCCAGGCAATCAAATAATATTAATTATTTTATTTGTTATTTTATAATTAAATTAAATCAAATCAAATCTTGAACCACAACTTTTTGACTTCAAATCTCAATTTTGTGCCCCCCCCCCCCCCCCCCCCCCCCCACCCCCAAAAAAAAAAAAAAAAAAACAGAACAACAAACACAAATTTGACACAATTGTGGCTTTTGGACAAAAATGAGCAACTCTGTTATTTATTATAATATAATATAAAGAGAATTTGCTGTTGTGGTCACTTGAAAAAAGGTTTTTAAAGTAGGAGAGAAATAAAAGCTGGAACCCTTGTTTTAACACTAAAATACGACATTTATGAGTGCCTGGATAATAAAGACACATTCATTAAAAACGAGATAAATAACCTCATGTCCCCTGGAATAATCTAATTTAAGACTTTAAAACAAAAACTGATGTAAAATAAGGAAACCATGGTGATGAGAAAAAAAAATAAAAATGTATCTTTGGTTTAGGGGTTAGGGGTTAGGGGTTTTGGAGTTAGGGTGTTAGGGTTATGGGTTTTAGAGTTAGGGGGTTAGGGTTAGGGGTTTTAGAGTTAGGGTTGTTCGGGGGTTTTGTTCGGGTGTTAGGGTTTGGGTTTTAGCGTTAGGGGGTTGGGGTTCGGGGTTTTCGCGTTAGGGTGTTCGGTTTCTGGGTTTTTTGGGGTTAGGGGTTAGGGTTTTCGCGTTTGGGGGTTTGGGGTTTTCGGTTTCGGGTTATGGGGTTTTGTTGGGGTTAGGGGTTTTTTTGGGGTTCGGGTTCGGGGTTTTTTCGCGTTTGGGGGTTAGGGGTTTTCGTTTTGGGGGTTCGGGGTTTTTCGGGGTTTCGGGGGGTTCGGGGTTTTCGCGTTCGGGGTTTTCGGGGGTTTGGGTTCGGGGTTCGGGGTTTCGTTTGGGGGTTTGGTTGTTTGCGTTTCGGGGTTCGGGTTTTAGGTTTCTTTCGGTTTCGTTTCGGGGGTTTCGGGGGTTCGGGGGGGTTTTTTTTGGGGTTTCGGGGGTTTCGGTTTTAGGGTTCGGGTTTCGCGTTTTGGGGTTCGGGGGTTCGGGGTTCGGGGTTTTAGAGTTTCGGGCTTCGGTTCGGGTTTTTTGCGTTAGGGTTCGGTTAGGCGTTTTCGCGTTGGGGGTTCGGGGTTTTAGCGTTTCGGGTTTCGGGGTTCGGGTTTTCGCGTTTCGGGGTTCGGGTTTTCGCGTTTGGCGGTTCGGGGGTTCGGGGTTTTCGCGTTCGGGGTTCGGGGTTCGGGTTTTTCGTTTGGGTTGGGTTCGGGGTTTTCGCGTTTGGGGGTTCGGCTTAGGGGTTTTCGAGTTTGGGGTTCGGGGTTTTTCGTTTGGGGGTTGGGGGTTAGGGTTTTAGGGGTTTCGGGTTTTCGCGTTTGGGGTTAGGGGTTTCGGTTTGGGGGTTCGGGGTTTTAGAGTTCGGGGGTTAGGGGTTTTTCGGCGTTTTTAGGGTTTCGGGTTTCGGGGTTCGGGGGTTAGGGGTTTGACGGTTTAGGGGTTAGGGGGGGTTTTTTTAGAGTTTGGGGGTTAGGGGTTAGGGGTTTTAGCGTTTCGGGGTTCTAGGGTTTAGGGGGGTTAGGGGTTAGGGGTTCGGGGTTTTAACTTTGGGGTTAGGGGGGTTTCGGGGTTTTCGAGGGTTTAGGGGGTTAGGGTTTTTTCGGGTTTGGGGGTTCGGGGTTTTTTAGGGTTTAGGGGTTTAGGGGTTTTCGAGGGTTTCGGGTTTAGGGGTTTAGGGGTTTTAGGGCGTTTTGGTAGGTTCGGGGTTAGGGTTTTTAGGTTTGGGGTTTTAGGGGTTTTCGGTTTAGGGGGTTCGGGGTTTTAGGGGTTCGGGGGGTTAGGGTTCGGGGTTTTAGTTCGGGGGGTTTAGGTTGGGTTTTTTTAGAGGGGGGTTAGGGTTTTCGGTTAGGGGGTTAGGGGTTTTCGGGGTTTTCGAGTTGGGGTTAGGGTTTCGGGGTTTTAGCGTTTAGGGGGTTCGGGGTTAGGTTTTAGAGTTGGGGGTTCGGGTTAGGGGTTTTAGGTTTTCGGGGTTCGGGGGTTCGGGGATTTTTAGAGTTAGGGGGTTAGGGTTCGGGTTTTAGTTCCGGGGTTAGGTTAGGGTTTTCGAGTTTGGGGGTTAGGGGTTTTCGAGTTCGGGGTTCGGGGGTTCGGGATTTTCGCGTTTGGGGTTCGGGTTCGGGTTTTTTTCGGGATTTTGTTTGGGGTTCGGGGTTTTCGCGTTAGGGGTTGGGTTCGGGGGTTTCGAGTTAGGGGGTTAGGTTTTGTGGATAGGGTTAGGGCGAGCATCATGCCTGGAGACGCAGTTATTTTAAATCAAATGCATAAATGGCAGCAGCTTTTGTTCGTCCTTCTAAAAGTGTTGCATGAGTGTAAAAGTGTGTAAAACTGCTGCAACATCTCCTGAGAAGGTGAAAGGTGATTCTGTCGTCCTCCACCCCCATCTTCTTCATTATTCATGTTATTTAACTCTTGTTTCATCCTCTCAGCTCAGTTCGTGCTGCCGCAGGCTCACTGGGGATATTATTTTTGTTTAACCCGTCTTTTCTAGGCTCTCCTGGAAATCCCAGAGTCGTAGCTTTGGCACAGCCACATGGACGCTGGATGATCATTAGAGCTCTGGGAGAGTCAGCAGAAAATATTGAAGGCTCCAGTCTCGTATGACCACCAAAATCAACCAGTGAGCCTGGAAAAGGAAGCACTGTATCCTCCAGAGGTCAGCCAGAAGGATCAATTAACATTTTTACTGCTGCTTTTAGGTTCATAAGAGAATAAAAGCAGGACATTTAACTAAATAAACCATCTCCGTGGTGAAACTGAACAACCATGACTCTTGAATAACAACTAATCCGAGCTTCTTTTGTCTTCTCAAACACATGCATGTTTCCTCTTTAGCAGCAGCTTTTATCTGTGCTGGGATTGCTGCTATATAAAGAAATCTATTTTCTGATGCAATCCCGAGGCCATGCTATTGATTAGACGGCCAGACAAGGCTGTGATAAACGCTGTCTGTTGCGTTTTTGACCATGTGAAAATAGCGTGCGTGGTGTTTGAGTCTAAAGTCTCCCTGCAGATGATTCACATGTAAACAGGCGGGCGAGGAAGCAGGGTTAGCGTTAGGGTTAGCGTCGGAGAAAGATAGCCTTCCTCCTGGCCTGCAGGCTTGTGTTTGGGAAAATGGACTAAAGACTGAGACAAAGAAAAATTAAACAACCTTTTCTTTGGGTGAGATGAATCATCCAGGTGCCTAAATAGACAACAGATGAATAATCTCACACAATACAAGCCTGGTGCTTCATTCGGAGCCTTTTTATGGAGACAACTGTTTTATTTAAAACAAAAAAAAGAAACTGTATTTTTTTTTTATTTGAAGAATTATTTAATCCATTTATTTATTTTCACTGAAAACAAACAAACAAGCAAAAACCATCCAGTTTTAAGAGTTGAAGTCAAAGCAGAAGAAAGAAAAACTGCAGTTCCTCTACTGACCACTAGGGTCTGAGTCTCTGACTCTGTAGCAGAAATGAACAAACTTACAGCCTAGTGCAGGCTAACACTTACGGTTTTGGTCTTCATAGACAGACGGACCATCATCTGGCCCACACAGGTGTCATAACTGAGCCGTAAATACGTAAAGGAGCCGCGTTCAGGCCCAAATGTGTCTGTTGTCTGGGAGAACTTTCCCTAAAGCCAGCTGACATGAACACATCTGTGATTTCATTGTCACAGACTCTTCATTAGGACACCAGGAAACTGTAACTGGTGAACAACAGGGGATGATGGTTCCTTGCCTTCCTGCCTGCAGCTCAGCCTCAGTTACAGGTGAAGGACGAACCCTAACCCCCAGAAGATTGGAGACTGACGTATGAACCGTTTTTAGATCAGGGTTAGGGTTAGGCCATTCATCCAGATTCATCCAGCGCTCACTTCTCAGGCACTGCTCACATGCAGGTATTTTTAAAGCAGCAAATCCTCTGGCCGATCCGTTCTAGCATTGCTGCAGTTTATAAAAACAACGCACGTTTGAGGAGCTCTGTAAAGTTTTTCAAGTTAACATTTGTACTGGCTTGAACTGATCCAGTTTGTGGTCAGGTTTAGCTACGAAGCAGAGATGACCAGAAAATACAAGAACAAATCTGATCTGAATGATCTGAACCGACTGTAACACCAGCTGAATCTGATTCGTTCAAGTTACTGGAATACAGGATCTTGTACTATTTTTGTCATTTTTATTAATTAATTACAGTTTGACTGATGTGATTAGCCAGGTTTGAAGTTTTTACTTCCCCAAACAAAGGACACAAAGGAGTTAATCGTGCTTTACATACAGTTCCAGCTGATTTACCTGAAAAGATAAATGACTGTCTTCTCATCACATAAAGATATTTCAACCAAAGACAGATGCAGGAGGTTAAAACTATGTGCCTAAAAGCTGAGTGGAGCGCAGGAGATGAAGCGTTTGATGAGCAAAACATCATGTTGAAGAAAAAAGTACACCCAAGCCTGGAAGGACTCCCACGAGGCTTTAAGGCTCAGCTTTGATATCAGATGATCAAGATGGAGATCTCACCATGTGACAGTGTGACACTAAACAACTGGAAAAGTAAAAACGTATGAGCTGAGATGAGTCTTTTAAAAATCCTAGCTGATGGGTTGAGTCGGGGGTAATGATTAACCTCCAGCTGGAGATCAATGAAGCAAATAAACTTTAAAAATAGCTTCTGTGTCAACGTGTGTCGGGATCAAAACAGAAACATCCAAGACTGCCAAAGGAAATCTGAAACCATCAGTCTTTACGGCTAGAATTATACAAGATTATCATCATCGGTGCTTTGGTGAAGTAAAGGAGGGGAAATGTCTTTACCTGCTGCCGTGCAACACAAAGACAGAGGCCTCGTTAATCAGAATTACACGAGGTGTTAAAAGTCCCATCACTTCAAGACCTCCAAAATATATAACAGACATCACAAAAAGGAGACAAATGATGGAGAGTAGTTGACCTGCATGAGGCTGGAAAGGAGCACAAAGTCGTCTCGAAGTGTTGGTTCATCCATCTGTCAGCAGTTAGACAATCTGTCTATAAATAGACAGATAAAGATTGTGGTTATTCTTCTTTGAAGTGGACATCCAGGTGAGATGACTCCTAAAAGCACAAGGCAGACTCCTCCATGAGGTAAGGAACCGACGAGGAACCGCCGAAAGCTCGGCGACACAGCTGGACCTGGAAACATCTGTTCAGAACCACAGAGGAGGCCATTGTTGTAACACCTGATTCAAATGAATGGATCATCATCAGCTCATCATCCAGGTCTGCACAAGTCTGTTAATGACCCATTCATGTGAATCAGGTGCCCTGAACCAGGGAAACATCTAAGACATGCAGGGTTGTGGCTCTCGGGGATTGGAGTTGAAGACCCCCTACAAAGTCACAATGTAGCTCCCTCTGGCCTTCTCTGTACTTCTCTATCAACATCTGTAATTTTATTTTAGCATGAAACCATACTGTTGTTCATAAATGCTCACTTCTGCCCTGAGTATAGCCTCTACTACTCTTTCCCATAACTTTCTATAACTGCCTCGTTTTTAAAAATCGGCACCAGCAAACTTCTCTGCCATTCCTTAGGCATCCTCTCACTCTCCAAGATCTTGTTAAATGCCCTAGTCAAAAACTTGACTGCCACCTCTTCTAGACACTCCCATACCTCCACAGGTATGTCATCAGGATCAACTGTCTTTCCACTCTTGGTCCTCTTCAACAATGGCCCTCCTCACTTCAGCCTTAATAATCTTTCCTACCTCCTGGTCCACAACAGTCACCTCTTCTACTCTTCTCTTTTATTTTCCTCATTCATCAATTCTTCAAAGTACTTTTTTCCATCTTCCCATCACTCTTCTGGCACCTGTCAATATATTTCAATCTCTATCCTTGATCACCCTAGCCTGCTGCACATCCCTCCCATCTCTGTCTTACTGCCTTGCCAACCTGCATAAGTCAGTCTCTCCCTCCTCACTGTCCAACCTAACATACAGTTTATTCTACACTTTTTGTTTGGCCTTTACTTCCTCTACCTTCACCTTATACAGCAACTCCCTACGTTTTACACAGTGTCCCAACTTTTTTGGAATTGGTATTGTATTTCATATAAAACTTTGGCTAGCGAGACCAAGAATGTTTTCTGTTCAGCACACCGTGACGGCAAAAAATCAATCGTGATCATCCAAATGTATCTTATTGTCTAATTGTCAGATTAAACCGCATGACCTCCATGGAGCGTGAGGAGAAAGAGAAGGTGAAGAAGAGGGAAAAGAAGCTGGAAGATGAAGAGACAATGCAACAAGCAACCTGGGTCAAGTACACGTTTCCCATTAAGCACCAGGTAGGTGACATTCATTCTTACAAATTAAAGCTAGAATTTTAAGTTGTCAGAGGTTTCACTTATTTATTTATTTATTAGACAAACCACTTTTTGCTTTGGCTCCAGTAGAAGCTACCTGAGTATTGCGGAACATGACGTGTAAGGTGGCTGTGTACACACTCACAGGCTTTGCAGATCTGTACCTTTCTGGTCTTCTCCATGCGAGTGGCTTCCTCCGGTTATTCCAGGCAAAGCAGACAAGATCACTACTTGTGTGGCCGTCAGGCTTGATCTTTTCGTTGTTGAAGTGCCAGGAACATAGCCTGGAATTTCTCGTAAGATTAGGCACATTGACATTCTTGTGTGTTTTGTTCTTCCCATCAGACCAAATCTGTGCCTTTCATTTTCTCTGCGGATAGAGATCTTTCAGCCGCTTTTCCCATTTCACAGCAACCATGAAAGATTTGATGTGTAGCTTCTTTGCTTTGGAGCTATGTGATGTACACTCCGCAACACTTCAGTAGTACACCACCGTTGTTTGACGGTAGAAATGCCATAAAATTAATCATCGCTTGTTTTGGCTTGTTACTTTTTTTTATCGGAAATCGTTGTGTCTGCTAAAAGCCCCAAATGCAATACATAACGATTCATGCTTCCACCTAGTGGATAAAAGTAGCACCATTTTTGTGGTAATTGGGTAGACTCTATTTTAAATACTAATATGCCATGTCTGCTTATATCCATGAAATTAGAACATTATTAAATAAAATATTGTGTGGCACCCTTTTTTTTTTTTTTTTTTTTTGCTTGAAATGAAGTGAAATGATCAAATGTTTATTTATAATACCCTCTTTCAACTTTACCAATTTGTTGTCTGAGCTAATAAAATGTAAAACAAAAACTGATAGTAGGTTAAGGGTGGGGAATAATTCAGTCTAATCTATGTCTACAGTATAACCTAAATGACTGGAAAATGAGCCATTGCAGCGGGGAAACACTGATGTGTCTGTTGAACATGAGTTACTATCAAGAGCTCTTTGATACAAGTTAAGCACCGCTGAGTCATTTCCCTTAGCTATTAGCGACCAGTGTGTGAATGGCCTCCAAACCTTTGCACTCTTTATATTCTTTTCTTTTTCTCACCAACGTTTTTGTTATGTTCTGATTTACATTTCTCTTCTTGTACTTTTTTTTTTTTTTTTTAATTCCTCATTTTCTCTCTCATATAAAGGTGTGGAAGCAGAAAGGAGAGGAGTATCGCGTTACAGGTTATGGTGGCTGGAGCTGGATCAGTAAGACCTATGTGCCACGGTTTGTCCCCAGGCTTCCTGGCAACACCAATGCCAATTACCGCAAAGAACTGGAAGGTCTGGAACAGGAGACTTAAAGCTAAAAAAGTGTTTTTTGATTTCATAAAACAGTTGTTTGTATCTCATTTATAATAGCAGCATCACTGTACTGGATTTTAGATAATGATTTCTTTGGATCTTATGGTTTTGTCTGTTATAATTCCTAAAGAGCTGCTAAATATTACTTGGATATGCCCAAACTTTGAAATATTTTCATGAGTTTATTAATCCAAAAGCTTCCAAAAGTTAAGGGACATCTAGGATTTTTGATTTCCCTGCTTATGGTTTAGCCTTTTGACTGCTATTATTTTTTTTTTCAAAGGTTTTGTAGTTCAGTCAATGCAATGCAATGCACAATTGATAAATTAATATTACAGTTATGAATACTTTTATTTATTAAAGCAATCTAGAAACTAAAATGTCCCTCTCATCTTTTTCCAAAGATGCTAAACTTGGCAAGAAATGTACCCTGCTGGACTTGAGCCGACGGCATAGTGTTGTTGCACCAGAAACTGGGGATGCTGCTGCCTCAAGCATTGAAGCAGGAGATCAAGACTCTGCATGTCTGTCCAAACCAGTTGCTGAAAATGTGGAGTCTGAGAGAAATGAGAAGGAGAAGAAAGAAGAGCAGGATGAAAAGGAGACCAAAAAAGAAAATTTGTCAGCAGATGCATCACCTACAAAGATGGAAACAGATCCTACAGACTCTCTGTCAAAAGAAGAGCAGAGTATGATATTATTTTCATTTGCAGCTGTGCCTTGAAGAATTACTCATACTATTAATGGTTCTTCACTTCAGCATTGTAAAAGTTATAATTTTAACTCATATTTCCTTAAAAAGGCCACTTTTGTTAAAAATCTCCTGGGTTTCATACATGACAATCCTAAATAAGCAATCCCAGATTGTCTTGTAAAACATTGTAAAGAGAATGCGATGAACCGTTTTTATTTTATGTTTACAGAAATTAAACCCTGTATCAATTTCGTCTCCAGGGTCTGAGACTCAGGCGGATAATGCGTCCCTGAAAGAGGAACCTACGGAAGGCCCTCTGCGGCCCTTCAATTACGATGTTGTGGATGTCAGTAAGGGCTTCCTCACCCGCATTGCCTACAAGAAGAAGGCAAAGACCTCTAAGTTGGACAGCCTGCTTGAACGCAGAGTGAAACAGCACATGATTGAAGAGAGGCAAAGACAACCAGTGTCTGTATCCAAACCCCTGGGTGCTACACCGGTTTCATCCTGTTCAGCACCTGCTCTGAGCACTCCAGTTCGGCCACGGTCACCCCTCAAGCCTCACGTTCTTGCACAGGCACAACTGCCACTGGGTGAAGCTGTGAAAGAGGAGACGATATCTTCCGTGACTCAAACTCCAAGAGAAGAAGTTGGAGGACAAGATGAGATGAAGAGAGTCAATCTGAACTCTCTAACACTTGTCTTCCTCCCATTATAGACTCCACACCCAAAGACAGCTGCAGTACAAGTACAGGTAAAGATTATGATTCACCACAAAACCAAATGTCCTCAATGCCCCACAATTTGGAGGAGGACTTGGTGGAAAGGACTACAGGGCCAAAAGAAATGAGTTTAGACAGTTCAGAGCAAGAGGGTGTCAAACTACCTAGTTCACAAAAGGCAACGGCTATGGAAATTCATCGCTCTTTTGAGGAGCAAACAGTCTGCATTGCATCAGATGTGACCCAGACTGAACATACTGAAAATGCAGGGTCTGACTCTGTTAGGACACTTTCAAGTGATCTTGACAAAAAACATTGTCAAAACACATCAGCCTTTAAATGTGTTGAGCAAAACCCAGAAACTTTGAGCTCTGTGCATTTGGTCATGGATAAAAATGGTATTGGGCCAAAGGAGAACCAAGAAAATATGAAGGCCTTTGAGCATGATGAAATTATCAGTGATGCCATTTCCAAGCCACTTCCTCTTCTGCCTCAGGTAAATGGTAATGATGGTTTGGAAAGTGAGAGCATATTGAGCAACTCTATGATGAGCTCAAATAATGGTGTGCTCATCGACAGGCTCCAGCCCAAGTTTGAACAGTGATGGTAAAACTGAGGAACAAAGGCTGGTTCCCTCATTGAAAGATGGCACTCAGCAAAAGCCTTTAATGAATGGAGATTTGGCCCCTGTAAATGATAGTGTAGAAATTAAAGGACAAGCCTCAAGCCTTGATTCAAAGGTAGAGGGTACGAAGATTGTGTCAGATAAGGATTACAAACCTCCACTGAAGGTGTCCAAGCTTGAAAACAACATGGATGCAATTGGAACTAATATTTTGAATACGCTGCAGCACGACAGAACTTCAGTCTGTCATTCTGTGGAGATCAAACACAGTCCTCCAGTCAAGATCATAAGAATGGCCCCCTCTCCTATTCCTTCAGCCGAGGAGTCCAGTTTGAGTGATGACTTCGCAGAGGAGAATAATAATAGTGAGTCAACAGAACCATTCAAGACCATCATCACAGC
>JAGFBZ010002418.1:0-51743 GCA_018398805.1 Hirundichthys speculiger | reverse complement strand
CTTTGTTTTAAAATATGTGTGTTCTGCTAGCTTTAGCTAGTTTGAATAGCAGCAGTTTAGAAAAACAACTTCTCTACGTCTTTTCAGGCAATGGATAAAGTAAGAGCTTATGAGGCGCTGAAAAAAGATCTTGAAAATGTAGAAGGCTGGAAAAATGATAAAGAAGTGGGAAAAGAAACAGTTTAAGAATGGGGAAAAAGTAGAATAGTTGGAGAAAATAGATGAGAAGACCAGACACCCCTACTATAATTTTTTATTATCTTTTTTTCATTTATTTTTTATCAGTTTTATCATTCACTTGCATTCACACTAATACAGTGCTATGACACATTCAGGCCGCTAGGTGGCGCATCGCGCTTGTGGTAGGATAGGATTTCCATGTAAACAGGAAGAATAAATCCTGCTGCCGTGAAGTTAACACCAGCACAACGTGTATCTCCTTTTATTCTTACCACAGGTCAGTAAATATACATATAATTAGGTGAACATGACATGTGTGAGGAGTTAAACATGTGACTCGGAATAGTCATGTGCATATGAGCCAAAGTAACGAGCTTTAGGGATAGTTTGATGTGAATTGATAGACGGCTGTGTATGCTAACTGGCTAATGCTAAGCGGACCTGTGTAGTAGTGTGTGTGGAGATGACTTGCACGTGGTATCACTGAATTTGCTCTCATGCAATATGTATTTTTCTGGTTATCTGCAGCCAAATGGATATTCGTGTGTTATTGCTAAAACCAGGAGATGCTATTCTGAAGTCGAGATGCAGCGTCATTTCTGTGTTAAGTTATATAAGAAAATATGTTTATGGAAATAAAGTGATTCATGATTGGTTTGAGACAACAAGGATAAAAAAGGATGAGATAGCCTTTAGGTTAAAATGGTAATTACATGTTTTTGAAGGATGTGTTGGTTAAAAAGTAATTGTTAAAAACAAATTCATTTATTAGTTCATAATGATAAAAAGATATGGATGAGAGAATATGTTAAAAGGTCGCTGATTATTGGTTAAAAATGTATTTACTTAATGTTTATGTGTTGAACAACCGAGCATTGGAAAGCAGATGAGTATGTGAATATTGTTGTGTTGACAATGCTATAGAAATGGCCAGCTAATACAACAGTGGGACTGAAGCTCAGGCCAATAGATTTCATGACTCTGTTGAGTTGATACCTGAAGTATATGATTTCCATGTAAACAGGAAGAATAAATCCTGCTGCCGTGAAGTTAACACCAGCACAACGTGTATCTCCTTTTATTCTTACCACAGGCAAGACCAACGGACTTGCCGCCTCCCTGGCTAGCCAGCTAGGGAGGCAACAATTTTGGGGGCTTGTCCGGGATTAGCGCTCTTGCTGGACGGGTGCTAATCATCCAAGAACCTGGTGATCCTGATTTCCTGTTTCCTGAGCGGGTGAACTTAGCAACAGACTTCAGGTATCCAGAGATGGCGGCTCTACAAGATCTGCGATGGGAGATTCAGCAACAGCTTCATCAGCTAACCAGTGATGCCAATAAAGACCTGCTCTGCAAGATTGCAGCGTCATGCAAAGAAGAGATGGAAGAAGATTGGCCAGGCGAGGATGCAACCAGCGTGGAACTCTTTGACTTCATTGTTGACTTTATCAGAAGTAAACAACTGAGGAGCCTCGAGGACCAAGGGATGGCCCGCCTGCTCTTTCTTCGTGACTTCATCGATGAACTGCAATCACCACAGACAGCTGCAGGGGATGATCACGCATCTGATGAAGAGTACACTGACCCAGTAGCAGAGACTGAGCCTGTAGTAGTAGCAGCAGCAGTGAGTAAGAAAGCACCCACAGTGGTTGCTGATCAAGTAACTGGTTTGGTGAAACTAACAGATGTTGCAGCATTACTGCCTCGTCGAGAATACAAAATTCATGGGGGGCAAGTCTCTGATTCTGACTCGGATTTGAGTTTCAATAACCTGTGTAAACAAATTGAGGAGGGGCTCGCTGAAGGTTTTTCAGAGGCTGAGGTAATCAGGACAGTGCTCAAAATCATTAAACCTGGTACGTTCAAAGACATGCTCATTACCAAAGAGAGCCTGACTGTAAGTGAGCTGAAGCGTTTTCTCAGGGCACACCTTAGGGATAAAAGTAGTACGGAGTTATTCCAGGAACTGAGTAACGCAAAACAAAATGACAGAGAAAGCCCACAACAGTTTATGTACAGGCTAATGGGGTTGAAACAACGTGTACTTTTTGCCTCTAAACAGAGTACAGGGTTTCAGTACGACAGCAAACTGGTTCAGGGAGTATTTCTGCACTCACTTTACCAGGGAATGCACGAGAAATACTCATACATCAGACGAGATATCAAACCACACATCTCAAACATGAGTATTACTGATGACTTCTACTTAGAGCTGATCACACGGTCAGTTAGTGAGGACACAGAGAGACAGAACCGTTTAGGTCAGACGCACAAACAAAAAGCAGTCAGTGTCAATGCAGCACAGCAGGACAGACAGAATACTGTCCAGATGCAGGCAGAAGTCCAAGCTAACCGTGCTGCCATACATGAGCTGACAGTACAGGTCACATCTTTAACCAAGAGTCTAGAAAAAGTCCTCACACCTGGAGTGAAGATGACACCAGAATATACATGTGCCACTTCACCACACCCAAAGCAACCAACCAAGCAAGAAGTCAAAGGAAAATGCCAGCAGTGTGTAGCACAAGGAAAGGACGGCTGCACCCATTGTTTTCGATGTGGACAAGAGGGACATAGAGCTATCGGCTGCCTTCTGAAAAACAACTCGTCGGGAAACCGAGTGAGGTCACTGGGGAGGGACCACCAGTGACTGTAGTAAGTGAAGGGTCCCCTGTGACTGTAAATTCCCTCTCTAAAGATGAAAGATCACCCACTACCCAGTCCCACCCACCGCCCAATTCAGCAAGAGGGAAGCGTGTAGCTAAACTGATCGGTGGGAGATGTATGCTCAGCTGTCATGTAAACGGGGTTAGTGTCCAGATGTTACTAGATAGCGGGGCTCAAGTTAGTATGGTGGGGAAATCGTGGGTAGAACAAACGTTACCAAATGTCAAAATACAACCCCTCAACAGTCTATTTTCAGACTCAAAGCTTGACGTCACAGCTGCGAATGGGACAGCAGTACCGTTTGATGGGTGGATTGAGGTCCTTTTGGAAGTGAAAAGTCAAACACATGGGAGTAGCAATCCTGGTACCAATGCTAGTGAGCAGAAGTAGTGTGACTAGCCCACTGCTAGGTTTCAACGTGATCGAGGAAATAATCACAGAAAATGAGCAACAACCAAACTGTCTCAGGTTACTGGACTTACTGTCGGAGGCAATGAATGTCCAGAGGCACACTGTTGAAACTCTTGTCTCTGTCCTAAATGAAATGTCATTGCAGGAAGAACCCGTAAAAACTGTGGTGAAAGTTGGAAAGAAAGGACTCATCATTCAAAGGGGCCAGATCTGTGAGGTGAAGTGTCGCCTGAGAACGTTGCCAGAGGGAGGAGCTGCACTATTTGAGCCAGCTGTAGAGAGCAGTTTACCTGATGGATTGGAGCTCTTTCCTGCTCGGGTGGACGTGCCTGCAGGTGCATCAAAAATTGTGAGAATCCCCGTTCAGAATTCTACACAGCATGACATATTCCTGCCTCCAAAAACAACTCTGGGCTTCACTGAAGAAATCATAGGCCTCCAGCCGGTGAGTATTCTCCCGAACTCCCAGATATCAACCAACCAAACTGAAGACACTCTCCTGTGCTCTACCCAAGTGCGTGCTGACCTTGACCATCAAAATGGGATTAAAACAACTCACAGAGAACCCTGTCCCCAAAACAAATGGCACCCTCCAGTAGAATTAGACCATCTTACTGAAAGTGAGCAAGAGGTGGTTCGCCAAATGCTTTTTGAAGAGTCTGACGTGTTCGCAAAAGAGGACGGGGACATTGGCTGTATCCCTGACTTACAGTTAAAAATCAACACAGTAGACAACAATCCTGTCCAGAAAAGTTACAACTCCATTCCAAAACCCCTTTATGCAGAGGTAAAGGAGTATGTCCAAAACCTTCTGGACCGAGGCTGGGTTAAGAAATCTGTTTCAGCTAACTCTTCTCCAGTTGTTTGCGCGCGCAAGAAAGATCACAGTCTCCGCCTATGTGTCGACTTTCGTGGACTAAACCGTAAGACCATACCTGACCGCCACCCCTTGCCACGGATACAGGATCTGTTGGACAGTTTGGGAGGGAACACGTGGTTTTCTATATTAGATCAAGGCAGCGCCTACCATCAGGGTTTCGTGAGCGAAGAGTCGAGGCATCTGACAGCGTTTAGCACCCCTTGGGGACTGTATGAATGGGTTCGCATCCCATTTGGGCTGACAAACGCACCCGCTGCATTTCAACGGTGCATGGAGGGAGTGTTAGAGGGGATTAGAGATGAGTGTTGTGTGCCGTATTTAGACGATGTCCTCTGTTACTCGAAAACTTTTGATGAACACGTGAACCACCTCAAACAAGTGCTCTGCCGGATGAGACAACATGGCATAAAGCTCCGTCCAACAAAATGCGAACTCTTTAAGAGGAAAATCCGTTACATTGGGCGCATGGTGTCAGGGGAAGGGATCCACATTGACCCAAAAGATTTGGAAGCCGTGATTGCTCTGAAGGAGAGGAAACCTCGCACAGTTGGAGAGCTCCGGACACTGCTTGGATTTCTGAGTTACTACCGGTACTTTGTCCAGGATTTCTCCCGGCTGGCGAGGCCCCTGTTTGAACTCCTTCAGAACCCAGCTGAAGGGAGTGATGTCACAAAACCCCTGACCAGCAGGGGCAGAACCCAAGCAAAAAACAAAGATAAGGGACAGCTCTCATCCCGCACACCCATTATTTGGACAACTGAACACCAGAATGTTGTATCAAAGTTTGTTGAGATGCTAACTAACCCTCCCATACTTGGCTACCCAAACTTTGATCTTCCGTTTATATTGCACACAGATGCATCAAATGACGTATTGGGAGCAGTGTTATACCAACAACAAAACAACAAACTGCGTGTCATTGGGTACGGGTCAAGAACATTGACACCTGCTGAGAGAAACTATCACCTACACTCCGGCAAACTCGAGTTACTGGCACTCAAATGGGCCATATGCGACAAATTCCGCGACTATCTGTATTATGCTCCAACCTTCACGGTCTATACGGATAATAACCCATTAACGTATGTTCTGAGCACCGCAAGGTTAAACGCAGTGGGACATAGGTGGGTTGGGGAGTTAGCAGATTTTCACTTTGATATAAAGTACAGGCCCGGGAAAATGAATGCAGATGCCGATACGTTGTCCAGATACCCGGTGGGTCTTCACCATCAAATGGGTGAACACACAGAGTCAGTTTCGCCAGAGGTAGTGTCAGCAGTGTGGCAAGGGACAAAAGCAGTCCATGACAATGATGTTCCCTGGATGGCTGTGTTACAACTTAACCAGGAAGATGGAAGTGGTGTGCTGACAGATAGCATTTCAAGTGTAACATCTAAAAACATCAAAGCCGCACAGCAGGAAGATCCAGCTATCAAAGAGATTGTCTCCCTGAAACTCAATGCATGGACTCCTAATGAAAAAGAGAAAAGAGCCATGGGAAGACAGACAAGAAGGCTTCTTTTCGAGTGGAACAAACTTGAAGTGGACAATGGAATACTCTACAGGAACACTGAACAACACAGACAACTTGTACTCCCAGAAAAGCTCAAATCTGTGGTGTTAAGGAGCTTGCATAATGAGATGGGACATGTAGGTGCTGATAAGGTGATACACCTCGCCCGCGAAAGATTCTACTGGCCCTACATGCAGCAAGACATCGAGGATTATGTGACAAAGAGATGTGACTGCATCAAACAAAAGAGGCCCAATGTCCCACAGAAAGCTCCAATGGGCTCCATCACCACAAGTGCACCTTTCGAGCTAGTCTCCATTGACTACCTACACCTGGAGCCAAGCAAGGGAGGATACGAGTATATCCTGGTTCTCATAGACCACTTCACGCGTTTTGCACAGGCGTACCCGACGAGAAACAAATCTGGAAAGACAGCGGCTGAAAAGATATTTCAGGACTTTATTCCTCGTTTCGGGTACCCAGAGAGACTGCATCATGATCAAGGACGCGAGTTCGAGAATAGCTTGTTCCAAAGACTACAACAGCTGTCAGGTATTGCTCATTCTCGAACTACGCCTTATCATCCTCAGTGCAACCCAGTCGAACGACTAAACCGCACACTCCTCCAAATGCTACGCACCCTACAAGAGGAGCAGAAAAGTGAGTGGAAAGAGCACCTGCCACACATTGTGCACGCCTACAACTGCACAAGGCATGAGGCGACAGGTTACGCTCCAGTCTTCCTCTTGTATGGCAGGACTCCACGAATACAAAATTCATGGGGGGCAAGTCTCTGATTCTGACTCGGATTTGAGTTTCAATAACCTGTGTAAACAAATTGAGGAGGGGCTCGCTGAAGGTTTTTCAGAGGCTGAGGTAATCAGGACAGTGCTCAAAATCATTAAACCTGGTACGTTCAAAGACATGCTCATTACCAAAGAGAGCCTGACTGTAAGTGAGCTGAAGCGTTTTCTCAGGGCACACCTTAGGGATAAAAGTAGTACGGAGTTATTCCAGGAACTGAGTAACGCAAAACAAAATGACAGAGAAAGCCCACAACAGTTTATGTACAGGCTAATGGGGTTGAAACAACGTGTACTTTTTGCCTCTAAACAGAGTACAGGGTTTCAGTACGACAGCAAACTGGTTCAGGGAGTATTTCTGCACTCACTTTACCAGGGAATGCACGAGAAATACTCATACATCAGACGAGATATCAAACCACACATCTCAAACATGAGTATTACTGATGACTTCTACTTAGAGCTGATCACACGGTCAGTTAGTGAGGACACAGAGAGACAGAACCGTTTAGGTCAGACGCACAAACAAAAAGCAGTCAGTGTCAATGCAGCACAGCAGGACAGACAGAATACTGTCCAGATGCAGGCAGAAGTCCAAGCTAACCGTGCTGCCATACATGAGCTGACAGTACAGGTCACATCTTTAACCAAGAGTCTAGAAAAAGTCCTCACACCTGGAGTGAAGATGACACCAGAATATACATGTGCCACTTCACCACACCCAAAGCAACCAACCAAGCAAGAAGTCAAAGGAAAATGCCAGCAGTGTGTAGCACAAGGAAAGGACGGCTGCACCCATTGTTTTCGATGTGGACAAGAGGGACATAGAGCTATCGGCTGCCTTCTGAAAAACAACTCGTCGGGAAACCGACGAGTTCAGTTATTAGTAACTGCTACATATGTCTTTTTACAATTGGCTTCTAAATGTTTTTAAGTTACATGGTGTTCTGCAATTTCTTGACCTGACTGAGTTTTTTCTGATACCTGACTGAGTTTTTTCTGATACCCGACAGAGGTTTTCCTGATACCTGACAAAGGTTTTCCTGATACCTGACAGAGGTTTTTCTGTTACCTGACAGAGGTCTTTCTGATACCTGACAAAGGTTTTTCTGATACCTGACAGAGGTTTTTCTGATACCTGACAGAGGTTTTCTGATACCTGACAGAGGTTTTCTGATACCTGACAGCGATTTTTCTGATACCTGACAGGTTTTTCTGATACCTGACAGAGGTTTTTCTGATACCTGACGAAGGTTTTCCTGAGATACGATGACTTTTCATCTGATGACCGAGACCTGATTCTGACAGCTGATGATGTCCTAAAATGTACACCATACCACAGGCACCGGTCCACAAGGTCCTGTATCAGATCTGTGTAATCTTTGTCGTCATCCTCTGTGATGAGGCCGACGATTGTGGAGTCATCAGAAAACTTCTGCAGGTGACGGGAGGGAGAGCTGTAGAAGAAATCTGCAGTGTACAGGGTGAAGAGGAACGAGGCCAGAACCATTCCCTGTGGGTCCCCTGTGCTGCAGGTAACCATGTCTGACACACAGTCCTTAGTCCTCACATACTGGGGTCAATTGGTTAGGTAATCCACAATCCAGGATCCACAATCCAGATATAAACATGTCTTAATAAAGTTAAGGCCTTGATGACTACCAATCTCCTGTTGCTGAACGGATCAGATGGAGGCTGATGTCTTTGGACCTTACTGCTTCTAAAATAGACTGTCAGATCATTTGATTGATTAGGATGTCAATAATTTGACATGTAGTACTACTGTGAGAAATGTCTGAGTTATGTTTTGACCAGGATTTGTCCTTTGATACACAAATAAAACAAGTATCTAGAACTATTTTTTTCACCTTCTGCTTTCTTTCATTTGCTCTGATTTTCATAATTTGTTCTTCAATGGAAGCAGGTGGGCAGTGCAGAGACGTTAAAATCGGTGTAATATGTGCTCTCTTTCTGGTTTTTGTCAGCATACAAGCAGCTGAGTTTTGAAGTAACTGTAATTGTAAAATACCAAAAAAAAAAAAAAAATACAAATACATTACAATAATCCATATGAATTAGGGTGACTTGACTTAAATGCCAGTGAAGAAGTACGTTGCAGTCTAAACATACTAAAAACAAATGAAAAGAATATTGATTTATGTGACATTTTACTGACCCTAACCCTTATCAGTGTATCACAGATTTTTGGTAACCGGTTTTTGTCTTAAGTCATTTCTCTATTGAGCAACTACAATTGTTGGTCAATCCAAATTTGCATTACATTTCATATCTGAATTTTTAATGACGTAGAAGTGAGTTTACTCTTTTTTGAGGAAGCTCTTACTTCTGTTGTTCTTGTATTTGTTCACTTGTTGTTCTCAATTTAAGAGCAAGTGTAACGGGGTAAATAACATTTTTGTCTTTAAAAAATGCTCCGTGACGAATGGAGATACATTTATTCTTGTCAAGGTTTTATCCATGGAGCCTGTAATATTAAAACTGCATTTTGGG
The DNA here is from genome assembly GCA_018398805.1 of Hirundichthys speculiger. Classification (NCBI taxonomy): domain Eukaryota; kingdom Metazoa; phylum Chordata; class Actinopteri; order Beloniformes; family Exocoetidae; genus Hirundichthys; species Hirundichthys speculiger. Next base: position 42,778 of record JAGFBZ010002418.1, on the reverse strand, counting down.
GCCTTAATGTATAATGCTGGTTCATAAGTCCATGACTTTTGTTCTAGATTCTGGTCTGCTGAAGGACATAACTTCTGTTTATCATTCAGGCTCCACCAAGTCTGCTAAGTTTTGACACGCAGACGTCTAGAAAACTTATCTTAAGGTTCCTGATGTTTTCATGTGATGTTTAAAGACAGCTGTTTCCTACTGGAGATTTGTAATTTTCGATCATCCTGCATTCTGTGATGTGAGTTTAATGGCCTCTCGATTTTGTATACAAACTGGAGAATAAACCCACTTTGCTCCTCTGTCGTAGTCTAGTGCATTATTTACCTGTCGATTGACTACCTCACCTAGAACACATCATAGTGGATGTACTTATGAATAGGATATACCCAAATTTGGAAATTACAGAGTCAGTTTTTTTTTATCTCTTCATGATCAGCTCTCACAGAAGCAGCAACTCAAGCTTCCCTAAGTGCTATTCAAAAATGTTATACTGAATTTTTGAGGTGGCCCACATTCACAGAGACTAAATCGGTGTAACAGTCTCAGTGGTGCACTGCAACTGAAAACACAACAGAAGACAGACCGCATTTCTTACTTTTGAGAGGAAACACTTGGTTCTTAATATGATTTCAGTCAGATGAGGAAGACACCAAAGGCCTTTGATGTGTGAATGTGCTGGACCATGTGATGGAGAACAATCCTGCATTGTCATATTGAATCCTACATCTTGAAAAGCTTATTTCATCTCCAGAGGTTCAAGCTAAGTCTTCAGGATGGCAATTCAGTTCAACTTTATTTGTATTGCATCTATTACAATACAAATTGTCTCAACAAGTTTTTCAGAGACCCAAAGCCCCTGAGGAAATATTATTAACTATAAATAATATTATTAAATCTTTATTTAAGTAATAATGGAAAGTAAAAAACTACCCAAAAATAACCACTTCCACAGTAGGGGAAGCTCAGATTACATCCACTCATGTCCTCAGGGTTAGCTCCGATTTTTAGCCCTTCCTTTGCATTTTCTCATTAGTCTCTTCCGTGTCTTTTCAAAAGCTCTGGATCGGCTCACCCTTTTCTGCCCTCTTTTGCACTTCCTCTGCAGCCTGCTACGTCTTTCTTCAAAAGCCCTTTCGAGTGCCTGCATCTCAGGAGTGTCGGTGAGGATAGCAGTCTTCAGGCGCCTCCGTCTGGTTTGTTTTCTCGTGGTGAACTTTGGAAGCGCGATGATTTCCTGTGGAGGGACATAACCAGGCCGGTTAGTTAAAGGTCCTGGATCCGTGTCAGCTGGCGCAGGAGTGGGGGAATTCGTACAGGAGGCTACGTTATCTGCAGTGGGAGGAGGGTCATCTTCAGGCGGATTATCTGCAGGGTGCAGGCCTTCAATAACTTCTCCTGGAGGTGGAGCATCTCCGGTGGCAGGCTGTAGCTCAGGGTTTGGCTGGTCTGACAGAATGGATGGTGCAAACGCTTCATCGGGGAAAATGTCACGATTGTCTGGGAAAATCCCAGTGGACCTAAATCCAGAAGTCACGTTTTGTGGTTTCACGGTTGTCAAGAAGGCTTGACTCACAAGTCCTGCATCCTGGTAGATGGTGACTGTTTTGCCAGGATTTGATCGCATCCACCCATCGAGAGCTCGGCTGTATTGGGATTTGAATATTTCGCTCCTTTGAAACACATCTTAAGGGCCTCTTTTTCTCCATGACCTCAGTGGCTGCACTTTCCATCTGTTCAATGGAGGTTCGGTCCCAGGTTGTCCTCCTGTTGTATTTCCTTGGCATGATGGATTTTTCATACTGTTTAAGACACAAAAAACAAAGCTTATTTTTAGTCTAACTTTGCCTCCAGGGGAAAAGTGAAGCAGTGTCTTACTTTTTCCCATGTCAATTGTCTCACTTTAACCCTCCACCACTTTTTTATTAAAACAACTTCTCTGCAGAATTCAGACCAATCTTTGGCTAGCAGCACCGCATCATTTTAAAAGGCGATAGTTCGGCAATATACAGGATATGAGTTTGTCAGCTTGAATCAATTACTTCTAGCACCAGAGTTAATTATGGTGAAAACCAAAAAATTTACTTTTACATCCCAAAAATGTATTTTTGTAGAAAACACATGCTTACCACAACACAGCGGAGTCAGGCTCTTCCTGGTCACGGTGAAAAGGATGAGCCTTGGTAATCAGCAGCTCAAATGACCACAGTTGCATCCTGTTTCTTAGATACAGGGGGTGTCTCACATTACCCCATTCTCCCCTACATAAACATATTTTTACACAGACAATTCCTATCGGCAACCTGAAAGTCCCAGATAGTTGTGCGCTCCCGGTAAACACTGCCGGGCAGAGCCATGGGGACATATTCTCAGCAAGGGGTGCTGGGAGTCTGGGACAGCTGTGCGTCTTGGCGCAGCTGATGTGCTTTTTAAAATACTGCACAACGAATCATTGGATGTGCATTTAACGATCACGAACAATTAATTATCCTGTCCCTCCTCGACCATCAACAGTTACAGGCATATCGGAAATAAATTCCCACGTCCAACATTTTCCAGCTTGACACCAGAGCCACAGAGCTATATTTGATGATCTGACCTGTTCAAAAACAGAAGTGACTGTGATGTAGGCCATGACGGATTTTGAGGGGAAATGTCCCAAAGATATCCTTGGTTTCCTCCACAGCAGACATCTGAATGAGATCATACCACAGCTGTACAGACTGACATGTCTGGCCATGACTATTCCGAATTCCACCACAACTGCTGAACAGACATCCTCTGACCTCAAGAGAATAGCATAGAATAGAAGTAATACAGTGATCTGACCAGCCGCTACTTGCTACCCTAAACCCTGGAAGGTACAGAGTTTGCAGAAAGCGCAAAAGACACACCCATTGCCACACCTACAATGTGAGTAAGGGAGTCGGCTTAGCGGATAGCAGCTTTAGGGAAGCGGAAGATTGCATTAGTGGTTAGTGGAGGTTCCTAAACCTGCAATTTGTGGGTAGCGGCTAGCAGGAGGTGTACGATCAGGTCCTAAGTCTCTGTTAATCAATGATCTAATCACTGAGACTTGTTGCGATGTCTTCTGCTTATCAGAAACATGCCTACAAGAGGGAGAGTATGTGATCTTAAATGAAGTTATGGTGCCAGGTTATATTAATTATTAAATTCCCTGGAGTACGGGTCAAGGTGGAGGAGTAGCTGCCATCTACAACTCCAGCCTAAAAGTAAAATCAAACCTAAATGCAATTAAAATAATTCGAAAGAGAGACTTCCGGGTTGGATGGAGTAGAAGGACGTGCGCGGAGAGGCTCCCCAGCGCAGATTCAATTACTTCAATTAAAGACTCGTTAACTTAGCAGAAAGTGAAAATCTAGATAGATAAAAACAAGCGGAAACAAAAAGACTCAACGGACAAAAGCCACAATGCCGAAAACTCAAGATAAAAACAGCTCCGCTACCAAGGATAGCAAATTAGCATCGCATGCTAGCGGCAACCCATGCGGAGCGACAGGACACCCCGGAACGAGCGTAACGCCGGGAGACTTACTCGAAGCGATAAAAGACTTAAAATCTGAGATGAAGGGGGACAACGACAACTTGAGAAAGGATATTAACTCGTTTCACACAGAAGTGAGCAGTAAACTCGATGGTTTGGCAGAAGAGATGCAGGGGCTGAAGGAGCAAATGGGTGAGATGGAGACACGAGTGGGGCAAGTGGAGGACTTGGCCACGGAAATGACCGAAGCGCTCACAGCAACTATAACACGCCAAAAAGCTCTGCAACAAAAACTCACAGATTTAGAGTCCAGGTCAAGAAGAAACAACATCCGCATCTTTGGAGTTGCAGAGGGTGAGAAGGGAAGCTCCGTGATGCGCTTCGTCTCAGACCTCCTCAAACGTGAGCTGCCGCTACCCGCAGACATGGACCTAAAGATACAGCGGGCTCACCGCTCCCTCGCCCCGAAACCAAGACCAGAGGCCCCCCCAAGACCCCTCATCATTAACTTCCAGGAATTCACAACTAAAGAAACCGTGTTAAGAGAAGCCTGGAAGAAGGGAAAGATTCAGCTCGGTAACCGCCCGCTATTCTTCGATCATGACTATGCTGCAGAGATCGTGCAGAAGCGCAGGGAATACAACGAGATTAAGAAAGTCCTGAAGGCGAAGGGTATACGTTTCCAGACCCCCTACACCAGTATGAGAATCCACTGGGACAGCGGAGTCCGGACCTACACCTGCGCGCACGACGCGGGACGGGAGCTGCAGAGACGGGGCTACAGTGTGGAGCTGCCAGCCACGAAGGATGAAGAGGACCCCGGTGTGACCCGGCTGAAAGAGCTGTTGGGCTGGCAGCGACAAGGCAAGAACCCGCAGAAAGGGGCACCAACCGCGGCTGATAGAGCTAAGGAGAGACTCCGGGAGTTCCAGAGGAGCCCCACGGAGTGACAGGAAAGTCGGCTTCGAGAGCGGTAATGTGTCGGACATGTAATTCACTTTCTGAATTAACACTTCTGAGCTGGGAGCGGCTCCGAAGACAGGATTGAAACAGTTGGACACATAGGATGGTAGTAGTTTCACTACAGATCCTCCTCATAGGGCCCTTCCCTTATGATAGGTTTTACCCTAGACCCACCAACGGGGTCATGGAGGAGGAGGAGAGAAATCTGCTCCTCCTTTGGAGTTTCAGGTATCTATGTTTTGTTAGAGTCAGTTGTTCTACTGATGATGTTACTGTTGTTATTTTTCCTATGTTTATGGGGCGACTGATTTTTTCTTACCCTAGATGAGTGTGGCACATAAAATAATGTCTTTAAACGTGAATGGCCTTGGTAATCCCATAAAGCGAAGTAAGGTTGTAGCAAAACTGAGAAAGGCCAAACCAAGTGTAGTGTTTCTGCAAGAAACACATCTTTCGAAAAAAGAACATGAAAAGTTTAAAAAGCTGGGATATGTAAACTCCTTTCACAGCTCATGTAAGAATAGCAGAAGAAGAGGGGTAATAACATTGCTACCTAACTCTGTTAATTTTGAACTAATCAAAGAAGAAACTGATAGAGAGGGCAGATATGTGATGGTCAAGGGTAGGATAGACGGTGTTTTAGTGTCTCTAATTAATATATACGCTCCACCGGAGAGCGACAGAACATTTCTAAAATCTATTTTTGATAAAATTGAATCAGTGAGTGAGGGTATTGTAGTCTGTGCAGGAGACTGGAACATTATTTTAAACCATAATATGGATACAACAAGTAGGAGAAGACACAAACAGAACCTGTCCAAAAGCTTGAACAAGCTAATTAAGCAATCCAGTCTGTTTGATGTGTGGAGGGACCTGCATCCACTAGAGAGGGACTTTACACACTACTCAGCAACTCATAAAGTACACTCTAGAATAGATTATTTTCTGATGAATACCACAGACAGACACAGGGTGAAAGAATGTACCATAGAGACTGCAGACATATCGGACCATAATGCAATCTGCTTAACCATAAACCTGGACAACATAAATAAAAAAAACCTATGGAGATTGAATTTAGGAATTCTAAACAATACGACAAATGTGGAAGATATAAAGAGAGAAATTAAAGAATGTATTGACATAAATAGAGACAATGAGGTTGCCCCAACAATTGTCTGGGATACTGTCAAAGCAGTAATAAGAGGTCGCCTGATCTCAAGGACATCCTATATAAATAAAATGAAAAGGCTTAAATATGACAAATTACAACAACAGTTAAGGAAACTAGAAAAAACAGCAACAAACCGACCATAGCGATGAACTGGCAGAACAAATAACAATAGTTAAAAAAGACCTAAACAATATGACATTAGAAGAAACGGAGAAGAAATTACGATTTACAAAACAAATATTCTATGAAGCCGGACCCAAAGCCACAAAGATTCTGGCAAAGCGCCTCAGAACACAAAAAATTAAACACTCAATACACAAAATCAATGAACCAACCAGCAATGAAACAATATATGAACCAGACATAATTCAAAAAACCTTCAAAGATTACTACACAAAATGCTGTACTCGTCACCTGAGAATATAAATGAGATGGAGATTAAAAACTATTTGTTAAAACTGGACCTTCCCTCCATAGGTACCTACCAAAATGGAGCTCTAACCTCTCCTATAACAAAAGAAGAACTAGACAAGGCCATCAGTAAACTGAAGACTAATAAAAGCCCTGGGAGCGATGGATACCCAAATGAGTGGTATAAAATCTTTAGGCAGGAGATCTCCTCTTTACTGTTGCAGTCCTTTAACTGGACACTCAAACACGCCGTAATCCCCCCTTCCTGGAGTGAAGCGATCATATCCGTAATCCCTAAAGAAGGTAGAAATAAAGAGTACTGTGAATCGTACCGACCAATCTCTGTCCTCAATGTCGATTACAAATTATTTACTTCAATAATTTCCAAAAGGTTGGAACATCTACTGCCAGAGCTGGTGGATGGAGACCAGACAGGCTTCATAAAAGGCCGACAAACCCAAGATAATATTAGAAGGACAATACAATTAATAGATATAATTAATAAACAAAAAACAAGTGCAGTCTTAATCAGCCTTGATGCAGAGAAGGCCTTTGATCGCGTCAGCTGGCCCTTTCTTTTCTCAGTGTTGGAGAGGATGGGATTCTGCAGTCAATTCATTAAATGTATCCAAGCCCTCTATAAGGAGCCAACTGCTAGAATTAAGATCAACAGCACCTTAACAGATAACTTGACACTTTATAGAGGCACCCGGCAGGGATGTTGTCTGAGCCCCACTCTATTCGCTCTTTTCATGGAACCACTGGCCCAGGAAATTAGACAAAATGAGGAAATTAAAGGAATTACAATAGCATAGCACAAGAAGAACATAAAATAGGATTATTTGCAGACGATATCGTCATATACTTAAAGAATCCAGACTCAACATTTCCTAAACTTCTGACAATCCTGGATAATTTTGGCCAGAAATCAGGGTACAAACTTAATATAAATAAAACACAGGTCCTGTGCGTGAACTACACACCGAGCAGCTCCATCAGACAGAAATATAAATTAAAATGGGATTTGGGAAATATTAAATATCTTGGAGTCTTTATTACACGAGACCTGAATAAGCTCTACGAGATAAATTACCATAAAATCAACAACAACATACAGAAAGACCTATCAAAATGGTCATCAATAACCTTAGATTTTAGTTCAAGAATTGAGGCAATAAAGCTGAATATGCTACCTAGACTGTTATACCTATTCCTCTCCCTACCTGTCCGTATCCCGGACTCCCAATTTACAGCATGGGATAGGCAGATGTCACGATTCATTTGGGAAGGCAAAAGACCCAGGGTTAAATTCAAAACACTTCAACTGAAGAAACAAAACGGAGGCCTTGCGCTACCCAATTTAAGAGAATACTTTTATGCTGCTCAGTTGAAATACATGGTATGTTGGTGTTCCCCAGAATACTACGCTAAATGGAAGAATATAGAGCTCACCCAGAGCAAAAGTCTACCTCAGACCAGGTTAGGAGAAAAACACTACAGACACCAGGAAGACGACAACTTCACGGTTTCTGAAACACTAAAAACATGGACAGATATAGTCAGGAAATATAAACTTGAGGGAAACTGTAGGTTATTGCTATGGCCTTCACAAACCGCTCTTTTCAGACCAGGACAAACGGACAAAACCTTTACAACATGGACAGATAGAGGTATTACAGCCATATGCACACTGACAGAAGGTAACATTTTTAAATCATTCGAAAGGGTTAAAAAAGAATTTGAACTAGAAAACAAAGACCTGTTCCGTTTCTTTCAACTAAGACACTTTTTTGATACACAGGTAAAAACTGTTATATTATCAGAGAGCAATGTGCTGATTAAAATGATGACAGATGCTTACAAGGAAATGCCCTCCAAAGCTGTCTCTAAACTATACACATGTCTACAGAAATGTAATGGTAACACTTCATGGTATATAAAATCTAAATGGGAAGGTGAATTACAGACCAGAATTTCAGAGTGTGATTGGAGCCTAATATGCAAAACACAACATAGCTCCACAAGCTCCAAACGCTGGAGAGAGTTCGGATGGAAAAATCTGACGCGTTTCTTTATCACGCCTCAAATTAAAAGCAAGCAGACTGGATTACAACAAAACTGTTGGAGACAATGTGGAAGCTATAACGCCAGTCACAGTCATATTTTTTGGTCATGTGCCAAATTACAATCTTTCTGGGATGACAGTATTAGACTTTTGGAGGTCATTTTAAATTACAAGGTTCCAAGGGACCCAAGGGTTCTGTATCTGGGATTGTTCCCAGAAGATGTTGTTATGAAAGAAGACAGGTACCTCTTCAAAATAATGATTGTTGCCTGTAAGAAGGCCATTACAAGAAACTGGTTGAAAAGTGATGCTCCACAAACAGGACATTGGATGGACATTATGGAAGAGATCTACGCGATGGAGAAAATGACCTTTCATCTGCGAATCAAAGCAAGTGACTTTACACAAAACTGGAGAAAATGGATACTATTCAAAGACAATGCCCACTCAACTCAATGAGAATCTGTATGCCCCCTCTTGTATTACTTTATTTTAGTTGATGTTATGTATATATATATGCAAAATTACTAAATAAAGAGTATAAAAAAAAAAATAATAATAATAATTCGAAAACATTCGAAAGCCTCACGCTTAGTCTAACCATCCCGAGCTGGAAATAAGAAAAGCCAGTCTTGTTGGTGGTGCTTATCTGGAGTTTCTGTCTGAGTTCTTAGATTTTTAACTGGTTTAGTGTTCAACTCAGACAAAGTCATCATAGTGGGTGACTTAAACATTCACATGGATGTTGACAGTGACAGCTTTAAATTAGCCTTTACATCTCTTTTAGAGTGTTGAGCATCTCACAAAAAGTGAAAGAAACGACTCACTGCTTTAATCATATCCTGGATCTGGTTCTCACCTATGGTATAGATACTCATCACTTGTTAGTGTCGCCGCTGAATTCTCTTCTCTCAGACCACTATTCAATTACATTCGAGTTCAGCATTTTTGGGGTAAAACAGAAAAAGGAGCATGTCATTACAGCAGATGCTTTTCTGAAGATGCTGTGAATAAATTTAAGGAGGTCATTCTCTCTCATCTCCCTATGGTGGAATATGATAGAAAAGCTGAGGGCAACGACCTGAAATTTAGTCCAGCAGATATTGATTGCCTCATCAACAATATTGCTGATTTTTTATATTCAGCCCTGGATGCTATTGCTCCTCTGAGAAAGAGGGTCTCTAACCACAGGAGTTCAGCTCCCTGGTATAATTCAAATATTCGCACGCTGAGGCAGAAAGCATGAAAAATGGAAATGAGGTGATACTCCTGTAAATCTGTGGGCTCCCATCGTGCCTGGAAAGATAGTTTAATAGTCTACAAAAGAGCCCTACGCAGAGCTAGAACATCTCATTATTAATCATTAATAGAAGAAAACAAATATAATCCACATTTTCTGTTCAGCACTGTAGCCAGGCTGACAAAGAGTCACAACTCTGTTGGTCCATGCATTCCTGCTACTCTTAGTAGTGAAGACTTTATGACCTTTTTCAGTGGGAAAATAATCAAAATTAGAGATGAGATCAGCTGTGGACATCCCTGCAGCTTCACTAATTTCTTTTGGTTATGATTTGACTCTGGACTGTTTCTCTTCTGTGGGCCTCTCTGAGTTGACCTCAGCTATCAGCAAAGCTAAACCCTCTACGTGTCTGTTGGACGACAACTGGTTTTTCTTATCCACTTTGCTGGGATGGTGTGTGTGGATTCTGCAACTGACCGTATCTATTGGATGTAGCTCTGTCAGGGACTTGTGGGTTGGAATACTTTGAAAAGGAATGTTTTATCATTGTAACTGTTTATGTTCTACATTTGTCTGTATATGTTGTTTGTTTGTGCATAGTTTATGTTTGTACATGTGAGTTGTTCGTTTGTGACGTCTGGCCAGAAGGTAACTAAGATGGTGAAAAAGGATTTGGCAGTTAAATTGTGGAAACTGGAGGACAGACTTCTGTGGTGGTGCAGAGACGTGGCCTTTTGTCCCTCAGTAGATAAAGGAGGGGTTATTGACTGGAAATGTTTTTATCAATTGTTGCAGAGTGCTTAAAGTAGCCAATTTGAAAAAAAAAATGGAGTAGGTCTTTTACAAACTATAATAACAAGTAAGGCTTTGAATAAAGTTTAGAAATACAGTGCCGTGTAAAAGTATTCGGCCTTCTTGAACTTTTCAACCTTTTGCCACATTTGAGGCTTCAAACATAAAGATATAAAACTTTAATTTTTTGTCAAGAAAAATTAAAATCCACTTCGTGAAGTGGATTGAAATTTATTGGATATTTTAAACTTTTTTAACAAATAAAAAACTAAAAAGTGTGGCGTGCAATATTATTCGGCCCCTTTACTTTCAGAGCAGCAAACTGAGTCCAGAAGTTCAGTGAGGATCTCTGAATGATCCAATGTTGTCCTGAATGACTGATGATGATCAATAGAATCCACCTGTGTGGAATCAAGTCTCCGTATAAATGCACCTGCTCTGTGATAGTCTCAGGGTTCTGGTTAAAGCTCAGAGAGCATCATGAAGACCAAGGAACACACCAGGCAGGTCCCAGATACTGTTGTGGAGAAGTTTAAAGCTGGATGTGGATACAAAAAGATCTCCCAGCTTTAAAAATCTCAAGGAGCACTGAGCAGCAATCATATTGAAATGGAAGGAGTATCAGACCACTGCAGATCTACCAAGGGTGAATTCCAATTCCTCCCTTAACTCTCAATCTCAACCCTCAATCTCAAAAATGCGCGTTCCCGCTAAGGGCAAGTGCTGTCCCAATTCTAAGGGACATCAAGTTGAGGGACGAGTTTGAGGGCTGTATCGCCCTCAAAATTGAGATTTTCCGACACCACCCTTGGAAGTAAGGGCTATCCAGAAGCTAGCTACAAACGTAAGTATCTTCGTATATCTTAAAGATATAAATGTTACGAAACCATTTTATTGTGTTTGTTTGAGACTTTTTTCATGGATTAACATTGTTGTTGCGTAACATTTATTTTTTTACTTTACGATGTTTGCTGCTGGACCGGCGGTCCCGTCGGCTTCACGTTGTACTCGTTGGTGGTCCCGGTACATTATTCAGTCCTCCGTCGCTACAAAACAAAGTAACCTGAAGCCGACCCGGACCGCCGACGGGACCGGTCCGCCGACCGTGGCGGTCCCGGTCCCATCAGCGGTCCAGGTCGGCTTCACGTTACTTGTACTCGTCGGTGGTCCCGTTCCGCCGTCCTGGTCCCGTCAGTGGTCCCGGTCATGTCAGCGGTCCGGGTCCCGTCAGCGGTCCGGGTCCCGTCGGCGGTCCCAGGCGGCTTTACGTTACTTGTATACCTTGTTGTGTAGCGACGGAGGACTGAATAATGAATCCTCTATTGTGTTATTTGCTAATATTATTTAGAGAATATACAGCGCTCTTTTCAATGTTATCCCTGAGTCATTTCAGGAAATACAGAGTCAACACGGGCTCTGATACATTTCAGTCTGATGACGTAACTGCACTCAAGGGGTGTCCCATTTCTAAGTCACAAGATAACCCTCACACTTACTTTCGAGGGTTAAGATTGAGGGCCAAAAATTGAGGGTTAAGGGCGAGGGTTGAGATTGAGGGTTAAGGGAGGAATTGGAATTGGCCCCAAGACCCGGCCGTCCCTCTAAACTTTCATCTGGAACAAGGAGAAGACTGATCAGAGATGCAGTCAAGAGGCCCATGATCACTCTGGATGAACTGATCTACAGCTGAGGTGGGACAGTCTGTCCAGAGGACAACAATCAGTCTACACTGAACAAATCTGGCCTTTATGGAAGAGTGGCAAGAAGAAAGCCATTTCTCATAGATATCCATAAAAAGTCTGGTTTAAAGTTTGCCACAAGCCACCTGGGAGACACCAAACATGTGGAAGAAGGAGCTCTGGTCAGATGAAACCAAAATCAAACTTTTTGGCCACAATGCAAAACGATATGTTTGGCGTAAAAGAAACACAGCTGATCACCCTGAACACACCATCCCCACTGTCAAACATGGTGGTGGCAGCATCATGGTCTGGGCCTGCTTTTCTTCAGCAGGGACAGGGAAGATGGTTAAAACTGATGGAAGATGGATGGAGCCAAATACAGGAGCATTCTGGGAGAAAACCTGTTGGAGTCTGCAGAAGACCTGAGACTGGGACGGAGATTTATCTTCCAACAGGACAATGATCCAAAACATGAAGACAAATCTACAATGGAATGGTTCACAAATAAACGTATCCAGGTGTAGAATGGCCAAGTCAAAGTCCAGACCTGAATCCAGTCCAGAATCTGTGGAAAGAGCTGAGCTGAAGACTGCTGTTCACAAACGCTCTCCATCCAACCTCACTGAGCTCCAGCTGTTTTACAGGAAGAATGGACCAGAATTTAGTCTCTGGATGAGTTAAACTGATAGAGACAAACCCCAAGAGACTGGAGCTGGAACTGCAGCAGAAGGTGGCGCTATAAAGTATTAATGCACAGGGGCCGAATAATATTGCACACCATACTTTTCAGTTTTTTATTTGTCAAAAAAGTTTAAAAATATCCAATAGATTTCGTTCCACTTCACAATTGTGTCCCACTTGTTGTTGATTCTTGACAAAAATTGAAATTTTATCTGTTTATGTTTGCAGCCGGAAATGTAGCAAAAGGTTGAAAAGTTCAAGGAGGCCGAATACTTTCGCAAGGCACCGTACAATGAAAAAACAGAAGTCAAATAATCTTTTTTTCACTCCCTCCTCCCCTCCTCTTTCCTGTCTCCTTCTTGGGTTCCTTGTTAGATCCCTCCATTTCTTACGCTGTTTAGCTCCTCATGCAGTCTCTCTCCCTATGGCCTTCTTTTACGACCATGCTCATCCTTTTTTTATAGTGACATTCTGCTGGTGTGTGAGTGTGTGTGACTACAACCAAACTGAATATGAACTATGTTGTATTCCAGTTACTGACATGACTGAATGTAAATTGACTGAGGTCTAAGTGTGACCTCTTGACCTGACAAACAAGGACAAAAATAACAATACCTGAGGACTCATCTAAACCTGAGGGACTGATAGGTTCCTCTGGCGGGAATTTAGTTATTGGGTATTCATTGTGTTGATCTGGCATAATAATATGGTAATATTATGTAATATAGCATATAGAACATGATGTAATGATATAGAATACTGGATAGTTGGTGTACTACAATGCTTGATGCTTCTATGTGGGGGGATTATATAGGTGTATTTTTTATACAAGATCTGATGTATATTGGTGCTGTGGTCAGAGACTAATTAAGATTCTGCCCTGTGATTGGAGGGGTGTTTTTACTCTTGTTAGTGATGCATGTTTGGGATATGTTTGCATGGCAATCCAATGTGGGATTAGAGTAGTTAGTTTAACTTCATGCAGATTCTCTCACTTAGATTGATTTTATAAGAGTATGTAGGGGGTCTCTGATTATTATTCACTGGCTGGTCAGAAGGCCTCAGTCTCTTTATCTATACTTTTATCTAATATGATGAATAGAAATGTGGATTGTAATGATTATATTGATTTTAATGTATCTTTAATGTATCTTTCTTTCTTTAATAATATGATGAGGGATGTTTTTTTTTTAAACGACTGGCAACAATTTCTCTTCTGGTTTATGTAAACAATGTTGGAGCCTTTGCTTGTGGAGTTAGACGAAGAGAATGATTTTTGTTCTGGAACTCATTTCATGTACATGATGGAGTATTATTTTTGGATCTTTAGGAAATTAAGTTTTTTTTTTTTAACAGTGTGTGAGTGTCTTGTTATTTTTAACAAGTACTGTTGTGAGATATAGGACAGTACGTGTATGTTGTTTTCTCAAACGAAATAGCATATTTTCAAAAGCATATTTTACGGACTAAGCAATTTATAAATTTGTACTTTAGACTTTTGTCATCCCACAGAACAATTGATGTGCACTGGGGCTGAAGGACTTGGTAAAGATACATTTATGTACTTTTAGTATAAACTAGCACATTAATTCATGTTGAAATTTGGCTTAGTTCATGTTAAAATTGAATATTTCTGTTCATTACAGGTCATTTTCTCACCATGTTATAAGCTCTGTTTAAATATCCATTTCTCCTTTATCTACGCGATCAAATCATAGTGACATTTCTTTTCAGTCTTGCTCAGAGAAAGGCTCTTTTAAAACATCAAATTAGAATTATTCTTTAAATACACCAAAGAAATCTGTTGTTTGGTTGTGATCTGTGTGTTCACAAATTTCAATAATTATGAAATCGATGGATAAGCATTTTATTCATGGGTGTATCTGTTACGGTCTGCAAGTGGCCTGATTGAGGCTGTGGTTGTCTTAGCTGGGTTCAATTGTGGCTCCAAGGTTCTGGTTCTGAAGTCTTGGCTCTTGTGTTGTTCTGCTTTAGTGCCTCTGACGTTCCTATAACCAGATTGTGGATTTGTCCTCTAGTGCTGGGCCTTGGACATCAGCTGATCCTAAGGAGGGTTCCTGGTGCTGAGGTGCACAGGTGATGGTGGTTGGCTTGTCCTGTACCTGAGCGGTGTGGGGCTGAGGCCTGGCTTATGTGAGTTTATTTGGGGTTAGATGCACACCTGTGTTTTCCATCAGTTTAACTCAGTTGGGAACTTGAGTTGTCTGTTCCACATGAACTGTGCCTCTCTATGGGGTTTATGTCGCTGATTTGAAATTTGTGGAGTACTGTTGGGATCTGGACTGAATGTCAACAGCATTGAAGTCACTATGACAATGATGGCATTTATTGGCAATAATATTAACAGCTTTTCCCTATTCCATCTGGGAACATTGTCAGAGTCAAGGGACCGGTGTCTAGACCGGATTTGGGAAGTCTGATCTGTGAGTTCGTCTCCACCAGGTTGGACTGCTGTGAGGACCTGCTCACTGGGTTCTGAATGAGCTGGAGGTAAGCTGCAGTGCATTATGGGTCTCTTTAATTTCAGGATGCTTGCATTATTGATCCATTGACTCATTTGTGGTCTGTGGAGATTGGGATCCTAGATGATTATCTGTGACAGGTTTTAAAGGGAAGAGTTGTGCGGATGTCTCTGAGAGTACACCCACCACTGGGTAAAACCTTTCAGATCATGGGTTAGGGTTACCTGAGGTGTATCAGGTGAAACTCTTTACAGGTTGTCCAGGATGGAGGTCCAGATACTGCGTTGGGTCGAATGTTGAATGTTGAGTTGTTGTGCTAACCCAGATTGACTTGCAGGTGAGCTGCTGAGGGTGACAGTGACTGGTCCCTCCTGGGGTTGGCTGGCGACCAATGCAGCCATTAACATCGTGTGGTGGGTTCCTGCTGGACGCTGTGGGAGTTCCTGATCCTGATCTTGACCCTGATGCTGATCCCTGAGCTCTCTATCGAGGGGGTTCTGAAGCTTCCTGAATGATGCTTGCTTTTGAAGCTTCCTGAACAGTGTTTCAGCTGCTGGTGCACATTTTTACAATAAAGATCAAAGTTACGGGCTGACCCTATTACAATAAAGACTGTTACATTCTACACGCTACAATCCTACTGTAATGTTAAAGATTGCATTCTGAGGTCTAAATTGCTGTGTCATGAGTCCATGACTCCTGGTCCGGATTCCTGTCTGCTCGAAGGCCATGATTTGTTATTGTTCTCCTCCATCAAGTAGCTAAGTTTTGACGCTGAGGCGTCTGGACGGAGAAAAACTCCATTTTGCACCTCAGGCATATTCCCGCCTTTTGTTTAACAGCCGATTGACTGCCTCACCAGAACACAGAACACAGAGTATAATTTGAGTGTATGCTTATGAGTAGGATTCAATTCAATTCAATTCAATTTTATTTGTATAGCGTCTGTTACAATGTCAATTGTCTCCAGCAGGCCCGTCCATAGGGGGGGACAAACGGTTCTGCTGTCCCGGGCCCAGGGAGAGGGGGGTGCACAACTGGGCCCTCATTAAATTGTGGAATTTAAAAAATATTTAAAAAAGACAGAATAGTCATATTTGTGGAACACTATTATTTCAATCAGTTTAATAAGTAATAAGTCAATAAGTTTTTTATTTGTATTCTTCTAGTTGTCCTTGAGAAATATTGATCATGAACCCTCCCACCCCACACAAAAATGGTTTGGCCTAGATCACACTTTGATGTTGAGAAGGCCGCGGGTCTACAGTCAAAATGTCTGGTAAACACAAGTCCGGTGCCCAGAAAAGAAAAGAAAAGAGAAAAAGAGAAGAACAAAACAAAGGTTTAAGAAATGCTCTTAACAAATATTTAAAAAAATGTGCGGACAGCGAAGCTGGGACGAGTGGAACAGAGCAAGGTAAGAAGTGCAGCCAACCTTGTAACGCAGCCCAACTGACCAGCTCTAATGTTAACAGCAATGAGCCCAGCTGGTACTAAAGCCTGACCAAACACGTTATCTTTGACAGAAACAGAGAGGAGGGAGAGCGAGCAGCAGTCAGGTGTCAGGAGTCAGGCTGATGGTGATGGAGAAGAAGGGGGGGGGGGGGGGGGGGGGGGGGGGGGGGGTGGGGGGGGGGGGGGGGGGGGGGGGTGGGGGGGGTTGGTGGTGGGGGGCGTGTCATGGTGGAGCGGAGGGGCAGAGTCAGGCTACCGGTGACAGAGAAGAGAAAGAGAGCGCGGGAGCTGTCCACTGAGCAGGGATCAGACTGATTATCAGCCACAACATTTCAGCGATCCTGCATTATGGCCAACTACAATGACCGACTCTGATAGAGGGAACCTCGTGCGCGTGATGGCAAAATGAACGCCTTTTTCAGAGAGGGCAAAGGAATTGCCGGCAGATGCAGAGGGCAGGCAATTTCCAAACTATTTGACATATTCCACATCCCACAATGGACAGGAAAAAATAGATAGGGACTGGTTAACATATAGCAGCTCAAAAAAGGCCCTATTTTGCCTCCCATGTTTGTTGTTCTCTTTTAAAGTAGAAAAAAAGTCAACAAGTGCCCTAAATTCAAGAGATGGAGATGTTCATTTGGCTTTGAAGATATAAAACTCACAATTAAAGTTTTCATTTAAAGTTTAATATACATGTTTATTTACTGTATTATCAGTTAACAAAGAGAAAATTCTTCAAATTAAAATGCCTAAGTTATTCTTCCCTGGTCTATTTTTCCTGCATGTATAAGAATTAGAAAATGTGTATGCATAAATCTTAATAATATTAGCAGGTCTTTTCACGGGCCCAGACAAGACTGTCAGCTGGCCTGGTCTCCAGGTGCTTTACAGAGACCCAGAGCATGATCCCCAAGCAAATATCATTAACTAAAAATATAATATTAAATCAAATCAATGATAATGGCAAGTAAAAAAAAACTCCCACAGAGGGAGGAAAAAAAAAAACAGTGACAAGGACCTTCCTATATGGGGGGACCTTCCTGCTGAAGGCCAGCCCGGTAAAGAAAGAAAAGAGGGGAGACAGGACAGAGAGAGGATTGAGGACAGAGAGAGGAGAGCACACAAATGACTAAGTATAATGACCATATAAAAATAAACATAAACAGATGGAGGTAGCAGCACTGGGATGAGATGGCCAGAGGACCAGGTCACCGATCACCACGCCAGTCGGTACCCAAACACAAGTGGAGGAGAACCCCGGGATGGACAGAGGAGGGAACTGCAAGTCAGCATGAAACCCAGGAAACTCTGGCCTGCAAATACACAGAAAGAAAAGGGGGCAGAAACAGCACAACAAACACAGGAAAGCAAAGAAAATGGAGCACAGTTTCAGTAACAGGGTGCTCCCAAATAATTATAAATGAGCTGGAGGAGGAGGAAGGGAGGAAGAAAGGGAAGGAAAAGGAGAAAAGTAGTGGAGACACCACTCAGCAGATCATGCTGGCGTCCCCCTGCAGCGTAGGCCTATAGCAGCATAACTATGTTCGTCATAGTTTTGTGATTAAGACGGGCTACTCTAGTCTTAGCCACTACAACAACTATGGCTATAACTATTAGTCCCTTCACACACTCAAAAAAACAACTCATAAGATTTACTTAAAAAATATATTGTAAGTATTTGCACGCAAATTATATAAGTAAAATTTAATGCTGCAATATCAAGTAACACTCACTTGCCAGTATCAAGTAAATTTTACTTACCACAAAACATAACAGTGGTAAAGATGTTAAGTAACATTTACTTAGTTACATCGAAGTTTTAAGTTATGTTTATTTAAATAAATTAAGTAAAGTCTACTTGTTTTTTCATAGGCAGGAACATCATTTTACTCAAAATTTTAAGTAAATTTTATATATCTGTAGTATTTGCTGTTATGAAGTGATTTAGTAGATTTTAATTATTTTCTTGTGCTTTACATTTTAATTTACTTGGTTGCATTGTGTTACATTACTCACTAAAATGAGGTAATCATTGCCAGTTTTCTTTTGATAAATGTTACCAAATAAATTTAACCCTTTGCATTTAATGTATCACACATCACACAATTAAATTACAAGGCAATTAATCTGTTTATTTTTGAAATGGGGCAGCCATAAATTTAACATTGGCATGAATACTCAGATATAGAGCGTTTAACACACACAAACATGCTCAAAACAACTTCTGGGAGAGGGTCAGGACAGAAACAGCCTCTTACACTTTGAACAGTGGTGTATGGCTTATGTAGTATACCTCTATTTAAATGAAAAACAAAAAAACAGAATGTACAAGTACTGCATTAATAGTAAAAGTGCATTATATTGTACTGCATTAGCATTTGTACTAACAGTAAATTAAAGATGTATCTTCAGCAAGAGGTATTTAAAGTTTAAGTAAGACTAAGTATATTTTTTAAAGAAAATATCCAAAGGCTGGTATGAATGGTAAACAACAAATACACAGTATTACACATTATACACCACATCCAACATTCTGTAGATCTGGCAACATAGTCACTTCTGAAATATACAATTAAAATCTTACAAACCTACACACTGAAACAGTGCAATTTCAACATTTAAACCAGTCCTCTAGACTAGTGCACTTTTAAGAATGAACAGCTTAAGGTCTCTAACCATTATTGATGAAGAATACAATCTTTACTGTAATTAACAGATACCTTATTTGACAAAAAATGAAAAACATTTATGACAGGCAACTTCCCACTGGTAAACCAAGATCAACTGGAACTCAGTGATAACGCTTGGCATTTCTTCACAAGGGTCCATGCATGATGCTACATCCTCAACAAGGGTCCATGAATGAATGATGCCACATTTCTCTCTTCTAGGATGACATGCATTTAGGAAACCAACTTCAACTTCAAGGTGTTTACTTTTGGGGACAGTTTAAATCTATCCAGGCCCAGCAAGAGTTTTTGGAAGACTTCAAAAGTGTAGCGCAAAGTGGGAGGGTATGCCAAGTTCAGGGCATAAATCAGTCCCATGAGCAGTGAGCAAGCTTTTGCAGTACTGTTGCACTGTGGCAAAATCTCATGGCCTTCGACAAGGATGGAGACATCGACTGGATCCTCATCAGCACCATGGACGACGAGTATTTTGAGGATGTGGTTACTGACATCACTCCGGCTGTCCTCCTGCATACAATATACAACAAAAAAGAAGAATATTTTTGAGAAACAGATAATTTAATTGCATGAATCATTCAAAGTGACTTCATTATAAGGGACGAATGAACACAAGAATATCTCTGTTCCTTTGTCTGCTTTCCTCTTAACTTTAACATTAAATTAACCTGTGTCATTAAAATTATCTTTGAATTATTAAAACCATGTTATACCAAGCAGTCTTCAAAAAGTTCCTCTTCCTTCTCACCAAGATACAGTATAAGGCTGCGGATAACGGTTTCACGTCTCATCTCAATGCTCTGTTTCTGTGAACAGATTAAGAACATGAACATAACCATAATTATACATACACAATGAACTGTCAAGTGAAAACACAAGTGCATATGTTTGCTCTTGTGTTTTAAGTGCATGGACCCAAGGACACTGAATCTACCAAGTGTGAGGCTTGTGCTGTATATGTGTATGTGTCTGTGTCTGAGTGAGAAAAAAAGTAGGCCCAGTGCTCTGTAAAACATATGAACAAGCGAAACAAGCACACCTGACTCAGTCTGTCCAGGAGCGGCCTCATCTTGATCCCCACGGCACCTCCCTTGGCTTTCATCAGGGTAATAAGTTTTGGTGTGTATTCGTCCAGTTTGTGCATGAAGGTTTGCTCCAGGGAAATGGTAGTTATTCTCCTGAATTCCTCCTTGATCTGAAAGGACAAAAGATTCACAAGTACATCAATATTTTTTATATAAATGTACATGTTTGAAAAGAAAGTGAATTAGTTAATTAAAAAAATCATTCATTAATTAATGTTACAGCTCAATAAAGCAAGTGAAATGTTTAAGGCTTTAAACATTTAAACATTAAACCTACTCTTTCTCCCTGCTGAATTTCTTCTAGCCCTCAACTCCAACTGGCCAAAGTCCACTGGCTCCTCCAAGGGGCACCCTGAAAATGAAAAGACACAATTTGTGGTATTAAAACAATGAAATATTCAGCCAATTTCAATATTACGTTATGATGGATGAATAAGGGAAAATAACAAAGCAATATTATATTTTCTACTTGCCTGAATTATGAGATTAAGTTCTGTTTTGCTTCCTGTTGATAGATAGAAAAATGTTTTAATAAGACTTACTGTAAACAGTATCATGAACAAATATAAATGAACATTTTGTTTTGTCTAGCTAAAAAAAAAAATTAACACATGACATTTTTGTAATTAGTCATGGTTATCATAGATTAGCCGGGCTAACGGTTACCTGTTTAACTTTAATAACTCAGTGACTCAATAAACAGTCCATAAAAAAGAAATTCTCCAGCAGATATCTTAGTTACAACATGACTGAGCTAACTGGAGTAGTTTCATGCCGTGTCCGACAACGGGAGGGTTTTAACACAGGGTATCTGCAAGTTTCAACAAGTCAAATTTAAGACTTTTTAAGACTTTTTTTAAGACCATAATGAATACAATTTAAGACCCATTTCCAGGGGTGAAAGTAGTTTTAAATTCTTGCCGGTACTATTACAAAAACCTTCATCTCTCTTTCACTTCATGCATTTTAAAATATATAATATTTTACTGTAGCCCATCTTCAGTGTCCCTGTCTTTTCTTTTGAACAAAGAAATTATTTTTCTCTGCATTATTACTTTGGGAAAAAAAATGACTGTTTTGTAGTGTTTCTCTCCGTTTTTTAAAAAATGTGATAACTGATATATTTAAATCATGTTGAAAGTGTTTCAGCCAACCACAAGTTGTGGAATTTTGGTGGTTTAATTTATTGTTCGTCCTGTTCTGGCGCAAGCGGCATTTCTTGACGTCGGTGGACCAGTGTGGAAAACGTCCCAGTGCGTTAAATCAAATGCAACGATCCCCATAGCTGTGTTTCGAAAGTAGACGCGCATGCGCACTCACATACTGCTGAGTGAAATCTCCGGTTGTTAGCTCAAAAACAGTTTCTTTTCCGAGCTGTTCTGTATCGTTAAAATTAACAAAATAACATGAAACACAACTGCACTGCACTGCTTACTCTCCTACTGATTTAAACTGGGACATTTTGCAACGAACGTAAAGACATTTACCGTATTACTTTCACCCCTGCTCAACACACACAACACACCACTGTGCGCGCACAGCACATTGGCAGGTGGTGATCGATAAATTCTGACCGGGCAGCACAGGTAGCTCACATTAGTTCCGCGTTGTAGTTACGTTATAGCGTCCTCAAAAATCGAAACTTTTCAAAGCGAGACTGAAGTTTATGCATGTTTTAAATAAAAGTAACGTCAATACATTAAAGACCTTTCAAAATCGCATTTAAGACCTTTAATGAGATTTAAGGAGAATTTTAGACATTTTAAGTCCTTCAATTCAAATTATTGAATTTAAGACTTTTTTAGACATTTAAGACCCCGCGGATACCCTGTAACAGCTGACGTCCTGATGTTAGCTTAGCTACCGCTGCGCCGCCAAAAGTTTTACGGATAACAAAACCATGCTCTACTATGTTGACGTCAGTTGATAAACGTTATACATTTACGTTGGTGTTTTTTTAATATCCTAACGTTAGTTATTTTTATCTGGAAAAACTGCAGCCCTCCCACTACAGGCCAGCACTGACCAATGTAGCGTTATGCTAACTTTAAATTAACTCATGAACAGTGACATATATCTTGCGTCAAACTACATGCAGACTTGTATATTATCACACATTTAAAACAGAACGTAATAACTTACCTGCGAAGTGCCTGTTGCGCCTTGCAATTGTGATGTGTGTAACGTCCGGAGCAGAGCCAGTCCTACTGTGCGCATGCGTGCGTTTCAAAACACTAGACTTTCAGAGTAAAGTTTATGTAGTATTTCTAGGTTTATGTACATACAACTATTAAACATTTAAATACTTTGAGGAAACGTAAGTAAAACTTACTCTTCCCCCATAATTCTTGTATTACGTTAATAGAATGTTTAATTTTTACTGAAGAAACTCTAGTTCTTACTGAATCTTAAAAAAACAAGGTAGAAATTATGACAGTTACTCTAATACTCTCCAAAAAGTCACTTTTTTCAGTGCACTATTGTTTAGACTAACTGTAGGCTTTACTGAACAGAAATGTTTTCAATTTAGTTTTAAAGATGGAGGTGGTATCAGCCTCCTTAACCCAAACTGGTAGCTGGTTCCATAATAAAGGTGCCTGGTAGCAGAAGGCCCGTCCTCCAAACCTACTTTTAGATATTCTAGGAACGACGAGTAATCCTGCACTCTGAGAGCGGAGAGCTCTATTAGGCGTATAGCGTGCTTTTAGGTCTCGTAAATAGCGCGGAGCTAGGCCATTAAGGGCCTTATATGCGAGAAGCAGAATTTTAAACGAAATTTCACAGGAAGCCAATGGAGGGAGGCTAACACGGGAGAGATGTGATCTCGCTTACGGATTCCTGTCAGCACCCTCGCTGCTGTGTTCTGGATCAGTTGAAGGCTATTCAGCGAGCTTTTCAGACATCCTGCTAACAACGCATTGCAATAATCAAGTCTGACGAACACGTGGATTAATTTTTCAGCATCACCCTGGGAGAGGATGCTCCTAATCTTGGCAATATTTCATGCATGAAAAAAGGCTGCCTTGCAAACCTGATTAATATGCTGCTTAAATGACATATCCTGATCAAAAATGACTCCAAGGTTTTTCACAGTTGTGCTGGAAGCCAGCGCAAACCCAGTCAATCCATTCCTCAGGTGTTTGGGACCAAAGACAATAACCTCTGTTTTATCCGAGTTTAGAAGCAAAAAGTTAGATGACATCCAGGACTTAATGTCATTAATGTCATAATGTCAAGTTTAGCCAAAGGTTTTGTTTCTTCTGGTTTCATAGATAAGTACAGCTGTGTATCATCAGCGTAGCAATGAAAGTTTATGCCATGGCTCTGGATAATTTTTCCCAAGGGCAACATGTATAAAGTGAAAAGAATTGGTCCCAGAACTGAACCCTGTGGGACGCCATATCCGTATAGAAGAAACGTCATTAACATGGACGAACTGGAACCTGTCAGATAGGTATGACTTAAACCAGCCTAATGCTGTCCCTTTAATTCCAACAGTGTGCTCTAAGGCCATGATCAACGGTATCAAAAGCAGCACTGAGGTCCAGCAGAACAAGGACAGAAACTAATCCATTGTCTGAGGCCATGAGGAGGTCGTTGGAGACTCTAATCATTGCAGTTTCTGTGCTATGATAAGTTCTAAACCCTGACTGAAAGACCTCAAATAGATTATTTCTATGCAGGTGTTCTCCTAACTGGCTAGCAGCTATTTTTTCCAGAATTTTAGAGATAAATGGAAGGTTGGATATTGGTCTATAGTTTGCCAAGATGTCCAGATTAAGAGATGGTTTCTTGAGCAAAGGTTTTATAACTGCAACTTTAAAAACCTGTGGCACATATCCTAATTGTAGAGATAGGTTAATCTAATCCAAAATCAAATACCAATAAAGGGTTTTATGAGTTCAGCACTGAACTGGTTCCAGCAGCGATGGCGTGAGTTTTCCAATCCAAAATACCACAGAGTCAGTGTTCTCCAATGCCATGAACATTTGGTGATGAGTGTCCTCAGGTTTGTCCACCAGACAGCCGTCTGGAGTACATTGTATGGTGCAATTTAATTTACACAAAGCATCCCTTCCCAAGAGAGAAATTGGTGTATGTTGTGATACCAAAACTGGCAACTTGATCTTCTGATATCCATAGCAGAGCTTGACTGGTTTGGTACAAGGAATCAGCTGTTTGACACCCTCAAACCCGACCGTCCTTACAAATTGGTTGGCCATGTGTAGTATCTTCAGGCCTTAGACAGGTGAAAGCAGCTCCACTATCTGTCATTGCCTGCACTGGTTTGTCATTCACTTTCACCAGTATGTTGGATCTTGTTCTGGCCCTGATACTACCAGCTGACACCTCCCTCTCGAGTTTTCTGGGCATCCCTAGAACCCCCGTTTGGGGCCCCTATAGGGATTCACCGGACCGCGAGATGTCTGTCGCTGTTCTTGATGTCCTCCTCTGAAACCTGTTCCGGGAGGAGTCCCCCCTTGCTCAGTGCATCCATTAGCATAGTGACCAAGCTGTCCACACCTGTAGCAAGCGTTATCAGTCTGTCCATGTGCCATGCCAGCTTGTCCTCTTACTCGGTTCCCTCGACTTTCTCCTCTCCAGACTCGTGGCAGAGCAGGACTGTTTTGAACAGTTGGCGAAAATTGTCGTTGAGTGAACCACTGAGGACGCACCTCAGCTGTTTGAGAGGGACATGTCTGGCTAGCTTGTTGAAATTGTGAACTTGGTTGCTGATCCGGTGCAGCCATCACAACAGCTTGTTTCTTCTCTTTTCTCTTTGTGTCCACCAGCTGTATCTGAGTGAGCTTTCTCAAGGTTTTTCTTGTTCCTGCTGTTTTCTGTTCTTTCTCTCGCTTCAGATACAACTCCACTTGGTGTGTGATGTGATTTGCGTAGACGCTCTTTGCCATGTTTCCAAGGCCAACCACCTCTGCCAGCCTGCTCCTCACTGGCCCGGGGCAATCCTTCCTGGATCTTGTTCCATATGAGCGCTTGTTCCATTTGAATTCCTTCTGGATCATGTCCTGTAACGTTTCTCCACATTTGATGGGCTCTGGAGACATACGCTCTTGGATTTTTTTATCATCTCCTAGGGGCTCAATCAGAATGTTGTCGGGATGAATGTTCGTTGGAAATGTTTCTTTCAGTGCTTGACATATTCAGCCTCTGCTCGATGCATAAAATTCCAGATCGTTCACAGCTGTTCCCACATAACGAACAAGGCCAGACTTTAACAGGATCTCTTCCATCCCTGGGAGTCCAAGAATGTTGGCCAGAAGTCTCTTGACATCTCCCACAGCAAGCTGTATTCCCACGCAGACTTCCTCCAATTTTTAGATCTATGGATGGGCTCCGTCCTGGAGTGGTGGCAACTTCTCCAATGCTTGTCAGATCAGTGTCCTGCCAGGGCCTGTAGTCTACATGTGGTCCTCGGACGGCCACTGGACACATCTTGCTTCGTGAGACTTTCTTCTTTGGTCTTAAAGAATAACTTTTGAATGATCCTTTCTTGCGTGTATCCTCCTCTTCAAATTGTAGCTCTTGTAATTGGTCTTGCATGGCCCTTGGATCCCGAAGGAATTTTCCAGAAAAGTGGGACACAAATCAATGGTTCTCCATCCCTTTCTCAGAGCTTGCGAATTGTCATCTTTGGTTCTTGCAGTCAGGGATGGGCTGGGACTAAAAAAGGGCCCTGGACTTTCCCCCCCTAGGTAGGCCCACCAATAACCGGGAAGGGAGGAGGGGGGCTATAGTGATTGTCATAACAACACCCACACATACGAACACTCATATTAAAGAACAACTAAACATCACTTATATATTTGTTCCTCTTCTGTTTATATATATATATATATATTGTTTAAATATTGTTATTTTTGTTTTCTGTAAATTGAGCTGTGGTACCACACAAATTTCCCATCGTGGGATCAATAAAGTGCTATCTTATCTTATCTCCAAAAGAAAAATGAACATAAACATTGTCTTTTATATTTCTATTTTAGTTACTTATATGCTTGCATTTTTAAACAGAAAAAAAAATCTATATTGTTATATTTTTATATTGTTATTGTTAATTAGCATTACTTGGAATGACAGCCATTAAACCTGTACTTATACCTCCAATATTTTACCCGCTTTGGATTAACATATAATTTGATGCCAAGAATACACACAAGAAGAAAACAGATTTGGTTTTCCTAAATCCCATTACATTTTTATCCTTTTAGGTCTACTCTGTGTAAGAATTAGCCTGCTTGACACATTTTATAGTTTTAATATTAAGCTAGAGTGACCCAAAAACCCAAAAAGATGACACCCTACCTGCCTCTTGTTGATACTGCAAAAGATACTCAAAGATAGTCAAAGATGACAAAGAAGATTTATAAACTATACATTTATTTAAAACATCCCTTTTTTTGTTTGAAATGAAAATGTTCTGATCTGTAATGCCTCATAACCAGTGACATGTGGTGAGATTCATGGCTGGTGAGACGCTGACTCCATCAGAATCGGATTTACACATTTATGACATTCAGGGGGGCGGCCTCGGCTACATGCCATGCAGAATATTATCGGCGGATGGTACACTCTCTTAACATCAGACACACACACTAAGTCCTCCAGACTTTATAGTCACAAAAAGGGGGGTGGGGGGGGGTGGGGGGTTCCCCTCCTCTTCCCAATGTCCAGATAGAATTTTGTTTTCGCACCACAAATCCAAACACATGCTGTTAATTGTCTCAGCCCAGGAGCTGAGATGTCAATCAAATATGTTTGTCTGAGATGCCTCCCACATCTCAGGAGCCAGGAGGCTCAGAGGGGTCCAGCTCATACCTGTCAAGTATCCCGTTTTGGCCAGGAAAGTCCCATATTTTACTCTTCTCTCTCGCCGTCCTCCCATATTAGTATTTTTCCCATAAATCTCCTGTATTTTAACCTGCTTTATTTAAAAATAATAATACCGCATCGGGTGGAGTAAAAAAAAAAAAAAAAAAAAACATTCTCAATCTGAGATCTGTCCCTTCAATTAACAAACTGATTAATCCAGGTGTGTCTGACCTCACAGCAATGGTCAGAAACACCTGGATTGATCAGTTTGTCCAATAATGGCACGCTGGCAACAAAAGAGCTGGCTGAAGTTCAGGAGGAAGTAGTGTAGCTGTGATTTTAGCTTTTCTGTACACCAAAAATGTCAGAGATACTGGAGCTTGGTTGGGATGGTGGGACTGCTCGCGGCGGGCCCTAGAAAAATTCCCTTATTTTCAAATCCAAAACTTGACAGGTATGGTCCAGCTGTATCAACAAACTGCTCCCAGAAAAGTAAAGATCCAAATACTAAATCTGAGGTTACAGAAATCTGAGAGACAGGATATGCATCCTGTTTTAAAACAAGACAGCTAAGGGTTGACAAAATCTTTAAGATATTTCTAAAATCTTAACATTGCCTTGAATTAAAATTAGCATCAAATATGCTGCTTTTGCTTTTTTAACATGTGAATTAATTCCCCGAATATTACAATTTATGAACTTGAATACGTTTATAACGTTAGGATATTGTTCCCTGATTCATGTTACTGTGTGAATTAAAGAGATGTATATGTAGCCAGAGAATCTGTTCGTATGAACATCTGGACAGATGTTTCATGTAAGTCTTAACATGTGTGGTTGAGTGTGTGTGAGGTGTGTTATTTGGCTGAATGCATCTAGAGAAGAGATGAGAAACACAGTGGACACAAAATAAAGAAGAGAGAAAAACAAATGACAATCAAACACATTATATATGAAAATAAAAGCATCATCATTTTTAAGAGAAAAAAAGAACAAGAGTGTTGCTTTTTAAAACCAAGGTGCAGTTCTATCAAGCAGTTTTTAAAATGTTACTTTTATTGGGCAAAATATCAAACAGTTTTACATGACTTAAAACTGTATGTTTGTGAGACTTCTGAGCTCCTATTCTTCACTGTAGCCTGGGTGATGCTGACCATAGCCTTGTTGTTGTTGACCACCACTTTTCCTAATTTTGGTCCAAGAAAACATCTAAACCAACGTGTCCCGTTACGCTACCTCCAATGCTGGGTTGAAGAGAAAGAGACTGAGTTCAGAAACTGATGACACTTACTAAGCCACAGATATCCTAAATGTTTTCATCTGTTTCAATTGTCACTGTTCGTCAAGAGTACTTACTTCCCAATACCTACTCCAGGATTTCCCTTGGAGCCTGAAAGACAAACAAGGAGATCAGAAATAAAAGTAAAGTCTGACTTTTGATGCCATTATTTTTAAAGGTTAATTGTTTTGTAAATTTTAAATAAACTGGATTATGTTGTTCAACATGATCTGCTTCCTTTAAACGTACTCAGCTTTGAAAAGTTATTGTTCTGACATAAAATTAATTTGAGTCAGTTTCTCTCCATTTAATCTTTACTTCTAAAATGTTGAAATTGTATTCTTATATTTTTATACAAATTACAAACAAGTGCTTTAAAAGTAAGTAAAAGTTTCCTTCTTAAGAATTAAGCCCTTTGACAGTTGTCCTAGTTACTAACATAAAAGTTCCTGTTTTTCAATTATGCAATAAACCATTTGTCTAAAGACGGTGAGAGCGACATGTGTGGTGGTTGTATTGAATGAGTTCCAGCATAATCTGGACTCACTTCAGAGTTCTACAATGTTCCTGCTGTGGTTCAAATCAAGATCCTGTTTAGTTTGTCATGATTGGAAACATAATGGAACCAGAAGGATGACAACGATAATCCTCTCAGCTTCAGATTTTCCTCCTCTAATAATAAGACATGTCTATGGGAGACAAAGAAATTCATTTCTTTTACATCTCTATTAACATATACTGGTGAGCTGCCAGGACAGCACTATTACAGGAAAACACATTTAGAGAACCGACTAAGCAAACAACACTACATTTAAAGGTAGGGTAGGTGTTCTTTGAAAAAACGGTTCCAGCAATCCAACTCAAGTGAGATTTTGAAAATATACACTCCCTCCCTCCTCCCAAAGGCTCCGCCTCCTCCTCTTCAGCCCACCCCTCTAAACCACGCCTTCACACGATTCACGACTACATGAACTGCAGGGAGGGAGGGAGGGGTGGGTGGGAGTGCATTGATATTTGATGACGTATTAGGCAGCCAATGAAAGTAATGATGATCACTATTTTGATTGGTCAGTGTTTTTCTCTGATTATACCCTCTAGACTGGACCAAAACATTTCTTTTTTTTTGCAAACATTTTATTTCAGTGGGTGCAATGGGAATGTGAAAAGGTTTTCAGGCAATATTGTAAAAAGTGTTGCAAAAAAAGAACACCTACCCCACCTTTAATAACTCTGATCAGTTTAACAGCGTCCTTCAAGAACAGCTGGAGGATTGTTGGCAAGTATTGTAAAAATGTCTTTTAAAGCAGTTTTCTGTCACATCTGAGCGCTTGTTTACCTAATGGGATGTTCATCTTATTCATTTTAAAACTTAATGATAAATTGTTATTTCAAACTCAGTGTAAATAAAGCATGCTGCATTATTTTCCACTTTGCAACTACCAACTGATGGCCTCAGGAAAAAAAGGAGGAGTACCAGGAGGACCAGGAGGACCAGGAGGACCAGGGGGGGGACCAGGAGGACCAGGAGGACCAGGAGGACCACGAGGACTAGCAGTACCAGGAGGACCAGTAGTACCAGGAAGACCAGGAGTATCAGGAGGACCAGAAGTACAACCAAGACCAGGAGAACACCCTTGACTCTCCACAGGTTCAGCCAAGAGGATGACAAAGGTCAATACCAGGAAGATAAAAAGACACTTCATCCTGAAAAGACAAAATATCACAGTATTAACATTTGGAACTGTCTCTTAATTATTCAGTCAAAAACAGGTAACAGAGTTAAAAGAACATCACAGAGTTAAGAGATGTAAAATGTATCCAGTGCCAGTTTCCTTCAGAAGAGAAAGTTTATTTCTCACCTTTCAACAGTGACTGTTAGAGCCAGAAAATGACGATCAAAGAAAACCTGTTGAGCAAAGGAAGATCTACAAATGATGTGGATCTCTTGCATGTACTAAGTGTCAAGTCCCTGCCTGTTTATAAAGGCTGGGATATTAAGCAAAGGGAATATTTTGCAATGTTTGCTTTTTTTTTTTCATCGTGCACACAGATAGCAAGATGTTTATCTAATCTGGATCTCACTGAACTCAGCTGTTCTTCTACCTTACAGTTAGGTAACATGGCGTACTGAAAATGACGTTCAAGATTGCTCCTCAGTTTTGCAAGAATTTGTCATCAAAAATGCAAATCCAGCAAACTAACCTGCCCTTGAACCCAAAGACTCATGTGTTATACCTCCATCCACCATCACTCAAGCTTTAAATTAATCTAATCTCATGACTGGAATATTTTTTCATTGACAATAATTTATACACATTCATGTCAGTGCCTTAGATACCCTCTTTTTTTATTATATTCACATCTCATTTCTTTAATATATCTTCATATATCTTTTGCATATACACACATAAAAAACCCTGGGTTATTTTCTCAACCCAACCACTGGGTTAAAGTGGTTGGGTACTTTCATTGGGTTAATTTAACCACTGTTGGGTTATTTAATCTGACCCAGCTGTTGGGTTATTAGTTGGGTCAGTTTTTTTTTTTTTTTTATCATACCAGGCTACAGTAACCCAACCCCTGGGTCAATTTAAACCCATCTGAGTTATTTAAGATTTAAAAAGCATCAACTTCCTTTAAGCAGCCATTTCACAACTGACAAAGGGGCTGGATCCAGAAGACACAACGAGCAAGGTTTGTTTCTCCTCATTTTTATCTTTATTAAAATTGTTTTGCTTATTAATTGTGGCAATAACTCTATAGTAGTAATGAAGCTTACAGTAATTATTCACACAGAACTGTAGACCGTTATAGCAGACCAGTTGCCTTTATGTGAAGATCACTGCTAGGAAGCGCACACGCGCGTGCACACATAATTGCACAGTAATTGAGCTGCTTTTGTGGCATTTTACTATCATGTAAAGCAAGATCCACATATTCTTAGTAGCTAATGTGGTGACGACAGACAGCAGAATCCCTGTAAATGTGATGATGACTCCAGGTCCAGGTCTTTATAAATCTGATCCAGGTCCAGGCCATTAAACAGTTCCACACCGTACCATAACACACCACTTAACACGTATAACCAGCTATAGCAAATGTAAAAAAAAAAAAAAAAAAAAACAGTTCAAAAATAACGGTCAGCAGTCAGTCAGGTTGTTTTAACCCAACTGTGTTGTTATTATTGACCCAACTACTGGGTTATTGGTTATTATTGACCCAACTACTGAGTTATTGGCCACAAAGAAGCCGTTTCGCGGTTTCAGACGGTATTTTCTTGTTCTACAAAACACGGTCAGTTCCACTTGTCAAATGTAAAATTACTATCCCGATTATTCATAGCACAGTAATGTTTAACCTGATAAACCCTGACCCCCTTTTTTAGCAAAATGCCTAAAATGACATACCCAAATTAAAACGATTGTAACTTCTAAACTATTCTGTCCACATGGATGCATTAAAGTATTCCATAAAGAATACACTCTGTAGTTTCTTATAAAACTGTCAGGAACACTCTAGGTGATACGGAGACAGAGTAATGGAACTCTGAAGTCAGTAAAAAATTTAAAAATGTGTTCCACCTGAAATAAAAAATGACTTTCAGGATGAATAATAGTCTGAATATTCATCTGAAATGGTAAATGACACTATGAGGCTGTAGGCACACTATAACTGAACATGTGTTTCAAATTTGAAGAAGATAGCACAACATATGACCATTTTACAGTGGTCTTTTCATTAAAAAATCTAGGCGCAGCTCCAAAAAGGCCTTTGGAGACTCCAAATGAACCACATGGTAACCAAAATGATATTCTGAGACAATAGGTACTTTTCCTTTACATTTTGGTATTTTTCATCAGTTTGAGTTAAAATAGTCATAAATTTGCCATTTTTAAATTTACAACTAGTTTTTGGTATTACCATAAACCACATACTAACGTACATAACTGTGTAAAAACCACCAATTCATAATATATTTGATGACTACAAATATATATGACTACATGTGGAGCATATATACTTTTTAAAATATATGTTACAGTTAAGGTTTTGAGGTTATGAGGGCTCAATTGCATGAAGGTTGTCGTGACAAAACTAGTGTCTGACTCGTATTTGATCTCAAAAATATATTAAGTTCTTAAAGTATAAAAATTCAAAGTACAAAATCAAACAGACTGGTTCAAAGGTCAAAATGAAGGTTTTATTGTCAGTACAATAGCTCCTTCTTGAGACATGCCCGGGCAACTGTCTAATCACAATGCAAAATGCTTCGTTTTTTATGCCCCTGGGGCAAGAGTAGCACCACCTCTTGCACCTTCTTTTTCCATGCCCCTTTCCTCAGGGCTTCCTCTGATAGGTTTAGGATTTACATGTTTAATTGTGGTTGGGCAAGTGAGGGTGGCATGTTTTAACAATTTTTAATGGTACATCCTTTTCCTTTGTTTTATCTTTTAAAAACTTCATTTGGGACTCGGTACTTTCCCTGACTCATATTCTCGCTGACCAGGTGCTTTTCGCCACATACACACTGATACAGACACAACATGATGACCTCATACTGGGCTTCCAGGTGCTTCTCATAATTCCTTATCTGATCATAACTCATGCTTCGACCACCAGTAATTTTCCACCACATGAGTGCTTCTTAGGACGTCAGTAATTTTCCACCACATGAGTGCTTCTTAGGATGTCAGTAATTTTCCACCACATTTCCCCCCTGTGGTCCTGATAAGGACCACCCTAAATGCACATCACACAGCATAGGATAACATATGTATATTCATTAATCACCAAATGATATATACCGATTGTTCTCAATACCACAATCCATACATGTGCTTAATCAACTTCCATCAGCGAGGATCACTACAAGGTGTCGATGCAGCCGCAACAGCAACTGCCTCCACACCCTAGAATCACCCCGGGACTTGCCCTTCCTGGTGGCTCTGTGATCATCCCCGATAGGCTCCTAACTGACTCTGAGATCTGACCAGGGAAACATCCCCCCGATTATCGGTTAACAGGGGGTAAAACCCTTGCCAGGTGGCAGTGTCAGTAGTACATTATTCCATCATAAACCATAAACCACACGTGAGCATGCAAATACATAAGACACTCGTGACCAAACTTACTTTGTTCCGTGCACCTACTTAGAACACTCGTGAAAGATAATGCTGTCTTATAGCAAACCTGGTCTATTCTGCTTAAGCAGCTAGTTACCTTAGTTTGTTCAAGGGGCAAACCCCTGGCCTTCTTATGAGGGTTATCCCTCTTAAGTTTTTGTTTTTGGTATTTTCTGTCTTGTTTTTAAATTAGCTGCATTGTCATTCCGACACTGCCAACTTAGCAGCACTGTCATCCAGACATTAGCTAATACTATGCAGGCGGTAGGCACCTCCCTAGCTTTTATCATTTAAGCCAATCAACAGGGCAACCAGATATTGTTTTGGAAACAATATACTAATTCCTGGGCCTATGCTCTCAGGAATACATCATTTGGGCAAAGCCCACATTTTAAAGTCGTCTAACAGATATGGTTACTTGTCACTTTAAACATATCAAAACACATACACACATATCACATCAGTAAGTCTTTTCCTTCGTAATATAGTACTTTTAAAACAGTCTATTGTTCCCTGGACTGAGAGTCTCGTGAGTCCGACTGGGGTGGAGGGCCTCCTTCCCCCCTTGTCACTAGGACCATCCCGTTTACGGCCGCGACCTGTCGTCCCAGTCTTTCCTGACAGAGTCGGGCCATGGTTGCATGGGACTGTCTCAGGAACTCATATTGCTGTTGGGTTTGGGCCTGGGCAGCCTTTGCCTGCTCTACTTGTTCTTTTAAGGAAGCGATGGCATTTCGAGCTTGGGTCAGTTGTTAGGTGAGTTTTTCATTGTCTTCTTTTAAACGGGACAGGGACTGTGCGTGTCTATGATTGTAGGTTAGGCTCCTGATTCTCCTGATTTGCACACGGGCCATTGGGGTTAATCCAGCCGACAAGGATGAGTACACACTTTTTGTCATGGTGCATATTTCGTCGCGTAGCTTCTCCTTGACGGTGTAATTGCTCCACCGGCTTGACCAGGAACCGTGCCAGATGCTCGACATCCCTTGGTTCCAGTCGCAGGTACGGTGGTATGTTCCTGGGCGATGGTGGCACCTGCATGATGAGCCCTCGGTCAGCTGGATTGTCAGGGCTGGCCGGGCTGTACATCGGCGACGTTGGTGGTCGCTGCAGCTGGACATCAGTTGGCGCTGGTGGTGTTGGTGGAGTAGAGGTGGATGGTCCGGCCAGATTTCCGCTGGTCATCACTCGATAAGGGACCCGTCCTGGCCCCCCTGGGCGATTGAGGTTCCACTGGGTCAGCCGAGGTCCTTCAGGATACCTGTTTGGGATAAGAGTGCGCGTACCCAGACGCAGGTGCATTCCTACTGGGGCATGTATGTTGTCCCCTCCGCTGTAATTGTGCTCCTGCCACTCATCTGGGGTCCTATGTGTTCCCTCAAAGTAGGCCTCTGCCATTTTAACAGTCTGTAGTGGAGATACGGCATTAATCAACAATTTTATATTTACATTCATCGTTTAAGTATATTACTGTACTCTATGTGTGTGTATTTTTTACTTTTATATATATGACTATATATATATTTTCATTGCTGACTTCTCATTATATGTACATTAAAAATAACACGTACCTTGTGGGGAGTGGACGGTGATCTCTTCAGTCTTACCTATCCATACCTTTCCTGCCCTTCCCTAGGCTTTGGTGGTTCACCTATTTCTGAGTGGACCTGTATCTCTACAAGGGGGAACTGACCTGTCGCACTTTCAAAGACACGTGATATCAGGACACGGAGCAAGGGCAGAACACAACAAATCATCAACAGTACTATCAGTATGAGAACTCCAGGTGCTATTCCAGCTGCTTTCATATACTTTCACCAGTTCAGTTGTCCTAGCCAGTCCCAAAAACCATTAAGCTGCGTGTTCCAATTGGAGTTTTTCACATGCTCATCTCTCACTCGTTTCATCTCATTCAGGACCCCCGTCAAAACTACCATTGGTGCCTGTGTGCATCGGTATTAGGGAACAGCATTCGTCGCCTATTAAATCACAGACTCCTTGGTCTGGCCATGAGTGTTTCTAGCACAAATCTGTTTTGTAGGGCCATCAATGACGTTGCATGCAGTTGTTCCTTGATTAGCTGCACTCCTTTTATGGTGAAATTTATAAACCGCTGCTGATTGTACCAGAGGAGATTAACCCAACGACTGTTCCGGGCTATGTACTGAGCATTTGCTATGTTCCCTCCTATTATTAAGCTTCCTACCCCTCTGCTGAGTGTATCCAGCGAGATGACAAAGCCTGATGTTCTTCAGGCACCCCCAAGGGGACCTGGTCCCAGGTGATATAGACTTCATTGGACGCTGTCCAGTTCCAATGGTCGGACACGCTAGATTCGCTCCGTTTCCGTCTACGCATTGTATTTCGTTGGTCTTTAGTAGTAATCAGTGATAACTGTCCTGTTAGCATTACTGGGGCACATATGCCTGTCCAGTTTGCTGGTAGCTGGGGTATCAGGGCGGTGTCGTTTTCACATGTCCAAAAAATATCTCCCAGTGGCTCGGGTTCCCTTTTTTAGGTCTGGTAACGTATATTGGGATATCATTGTAGAATTAAGAAAGTAAATTACCCTTCCTGCATTTGGCACTACTTGTTTGCACCGGATTGGAGCTGTTCGGTTAGTCTTACATATCTTAGCCCTCATTTTGCCCAGGCGGCATCTTATCAGTCCCTCTGGGTCTGTCATTATGGACCTGTCTGTCCTGTTGACAACTTTTTCCAGTTCTCCCCGCACTATGCAAAAGGGAAAACTATGGTCATTAGTTTTACTCACTACCGGGGGAAGAGTTTTTGTTATGCTATGTTTGTTACTTGATAGGTGGTATGGGCAGACCTGCCTGTCGTTGCTCCAACCTGTTCCTCCCCCTGCCATGTACATTGTGCAGGCAGCAAAACATTTAGTGATGTTTGGGCAGGTTCCTATCTCGCTTCCTGGCAGCGGTCGTATCTGGGGCAGGCTCTTGCGGTTATAACACGCAATACAATCTCGTTTTTCTAACTTTTTTGCTGCGAACATGGCGTCTATCGAATATTGTACCCACTGTTGGTACATATTAGTGCCCCAGTGCGTTGTTTTTAATATAGTCACATCTCTTTTCTGCCTGGTAGTCATTAATCTTACTTTGGTCCTAGCCTCCTCTACTGACATGTTCTGTCCTGTCTGCTCTCTGCAACAGTGTGTTTGGTGCATCTTACCTGAATGATCACCATCCCTCCCCACGACAGTCCGCGTCTTCCGGGTAGCCCAGCCAATGCTTACCAATTGAGCCGGTTTCCAATATTTCCTGTGTCAGCAACTGATCATATATATCTGCTTTTCCATGCATTATATGTTTGATTTCCCCTTTATCCCCATCTATTATTCCTTTGTTAGTAGCTAGTGTGGTCATTGCTAGTGCGCATGTTTCTACCGTGCTCTGTGAGGCTACTGTGTTAAAGGTAGTTGGTAGTACTATAATTTCCCCCGTTGGTAATCCACACAGGGTTAACACCAACAACCCTTTAGTCGGAAGGAGAAGGGGAACCCTCGGAGGGCGTATAATGCGGCGTGGGCGGCGGCGGGGTGGGGCGGGAGCCTGGTGTTGGTGGAAAGGGCGCAGATGTGGGGCCATCTGACGAATCAGGTGAAAGGTCACCAAACCAGTCCGGCCCATGAAATCAGGAAGATGCAGATAACGAGTCAGCTGATGGACCTGCCACAGTGCCATCAGTGCTCTGTGGGCTCTGCGAGTGGCGTTCCCCACGTGATGACGGGCCCTCCCCAGGCGAGTCCCGATCCTCAGGCCCACCCAAGCCAGTAACAGAATCAACATGCCCATCAGGCGAAGTGGGAGTGGTAGAGTATTCAGAGTCAGTGGTTTGCAGCCTCTGTGGGCAGCGATGGACCGCCAGACGGGCTGACCTTCTTTGCCCATCAGGGGTCCCGGAAGGTGTGCTACTACGAGTGCGCTGAGGGGGGCCTTGCGCCACCCTGTCAACATGCTCAGCCCCTGTCGGTCCTGGAAAATGTCAGGAGGGTCTGGTGGCCTATGACGGGTTGCAGTGATTTTATGGAACCATACGGGCTTACCTTCTCTTTAATGGCAGTGGGAGTGGTTAATACAACTTTATACGGCCCCTCTCTACGGGGTTCGTTCCACTGTCGTCTAAACACCCTTATGTACACCTGGTCCCCAACTTCTACGTCTCGCACGTCCAGTGGGATGCGAGGCTCGTCCTTCTTGTGGGCTTCCTGCACCTGTTGGAACACAAGCCTGTGGATTTGAGTCAATGCACGTAAATAATTACCCAGCTCTCGGTCCAGCTCTCGGTTGCCCCCTCGTATGGTCCTCTGATCTGTGGGAAGGGGCATTGGTCGACCTGTAAGCATTTCATGTGGAGTCAAATGGGTTATTCGGTTAGTTTTGAGAGCGCATTGCCATTAGTGCCAGTGGCAGTGCATCCACCCATGTCAGTCGGCCATCACTGTCTGCCACAATCTTGGCAATCTTGGTTTTCAGAGCGCCATTAGCGCGTTCGACTGACCCCTGTGATTGAGGGTGGTACACACAGCCATACTTTTGTTTGACCCCCAAAAGCCTGAACATTTCTCGGATTGTATTTTTTACAAAAGTGACTACCATTGTCCATTGAAATAGTGTCTGGCATACCAAACCTGGGAAACACTTCTTTTTACTAAAAATCTTGCTGCAGCTTTGTAGTCTGCTTTTGACACGGCGCAGGCTTCAACCCACCTGCTGAACCTGCAAACAACAACAATCATATAGTGTTTACACTGTACCCGCTGGACCATATCTACATAATCCATCATCAGATGGCGGAAAGGGCCATCTGGCATAGGAATGTGAGCCAATGGGTGGGTGAACATTTGCGAACATTGTATTTTGGACAGTGTGGACACATTGCAAGTTCCCTATCAACCATGAGGTCATATAGGGAGACCACCATACAGCTTGTAGTTTCCTAATGACTTGGCTCGTGAACAGTGGTCAGGTTCATGCATTTTTCTTATAGCCATAGGTAATAAAGATAGTGGTAAGACAAAATGTCCACTATGACTTCTCTACAGCCCCTCATGGGGATGGTGGGTGCGTACAGCACCTCTCTGTCTCCACAGATCTTTCTCTGCCTGAGAAACATTGTTCTGTGCTTCTATTAATGATGCTAAGCTAGTAATGGGAGCAGCATCCTCCTCAAATAATATTGGCCCCTGCATCACCTGGCCTGTTGCTTCTTTAGCGGCTTCATCAGCTAAGTTATTTCCTATGGCTACTGGCGTTGTATTGTTTTGATGAGCTGCACATTTCACTATTGCCAGAGACGTGGGAGTTGCATAGCTTGTATCAACTCTATCACAGCCTGCCCATGTGCCACTGGGGTGCCATCTGTACGTACAAACCCTCTCTGCTTCCAAATACTGGCATTTATGTGGCACACCCCGTATCCATATCCACTATCGGTGTAAATTGTGGCCTTTTTTTCCTGCAGCTAATTTAAGGCTGCTGTTAATGCTTTTATTTCTGCAACTGGGCAGAACATGGCTGGGCCAGGCTCACTGATTGTATTTTAGTAAATGTGTTATCGGGATAAGTCGGACTATCCCATAGCCTGCCTTATTACCCATTTCACCTCTGACACATGAGCCATCAACGAACAAGATCAGATCAGATGGGATGGGATGATTATACAAATCATCCCTCACTTTCATGAAGGTGTCCGTCTCCCTGAGACAATCATGAGGCTCACCTTCTGTTGGCAACACCAATTGTGGCGGGGTTGATAGTTGTGCATCTCATTATGGTCAGGTCTGGTCCTGATAACAGGATTTCATAACCTGTTCGTCTGGCTTGAGTAATCACAAAGCGTGGGCTTGTGAGCATGGCATGCAGTTGATGTGAAGTGTAGAGTGTCACTGAATGTCCCATAGTGATCACTGATGCTTTTTTGTATGCGAAGGCAGCTGCTGCTAAACCCTGATAGCAGGGTGGCAGCCCTTCCTCCACTGTCCAATTTGTACTATAATAAGAAATTGGTTGTTACCTGTGGGAGTGTCCTGCATCAATACTGCACATGCATACCCCTGTCTTTTCTGCCACATATAGATGGAATGGTTGCCATAGTCTGGATGGCCAAGGCTGGAGCAGTTTGGAGATCTTTTTTCAATAGCTGAAAAGCCCCCTCTGCCTCATCAGTCCACTGCAACATGGCCGACTGTTGTCCCTGTCCTGCTGCTCGGATCAGGGCTCTTAGAGGGGCTGTTTTGAGAGCGTAATCACAGATCCATGGTCTGCTGTAGCCCGCCATACCAAGAAAAGACAACATCTGTCCCACATTTAGGGGCTTTGGGACTTTACTTATGGCCTCCAGCTGAGACGGTGCAATTTGCCTCTTGTCCCCAGCTTAGCTGTCTTCCAAATATTCCACGTAGTCTGACAGAACTGGAGTTTCTTTTTACTTACTTTGTGTCCTCCTTCTGCCAGAGCCGTTAACACAGTGATGAGTCTTTTTCACACTGCTCCTTTGTTTCAGAACAGATCAAAAATCTCAACATACATTAAAGTGGTTGACTGCACATCTAGATGACTGAGGTCATTTGCAAGAACTCGATTGAAAATGGAGGGAGAGTGTACAAACCCTTGGGGCAACCGAGATAACGTATACTGTTGCCCCTTGTAGGTAAATGCAAACAAGTTGCTGTGAATCAGAATGAACAGGTACACTGAAAAATGCAGAACACAGATCTATCACCGTGAACCATTTGGTTCCTGGTGGGATGTTAGATAACAGGTGTGTGAGGATCAGGTACTACAGGCATTTCTTCTGCGACTACTGCATTAACTAACCTTAAGTCATGCACCAGTCTATATTCATTCCCACCTGGTTTCTTAATGGGAAAGATGGGAGTATTACATGCACTGTTTGTTTTTACTAAAACTCCTGCCTCTACTAGCCCTGTTATAATGGGATTTATGCCTTCTATGGCTTCCTGCTTTAGCGGATATTGTTTTGATATGGCAGTCTAACACTATTTTTACACCAAACTTCTGGGGTTCAGCTGATTTCACTAAGCCTAATCTGTTTTTGTGTTGAGACCACACTTGCATTGGGACTTGTTCTAGTAAAGCTGCATGTTCTTCTGTCATTATCATATTTCTAACCTGTCCCCTAGGTACCTTAACCCTTTCTGCTATTGCTTCATCAGCTGATGGGGTTGTGATTTGAAAAAAATAGTCCTTCTGGGGAAACACTCACTCGAGGACAGTCTGTGGGAGTCCAGTTCTCCACTTGTCTTGCGTTTTCATCATAGGGCCTAGGTCATGTGACTCATACCCTTCTGCAATTAACAATGTCACATGTGTGAGGAGGAGTTGGGAACTGACTGAAAAACAGTTTTCAACTTTCTGGTCTGCCAAGTTCACAGCTGCTGCTGCTCCTTGAGGTCCTCTATAATATCTTCATACTGGATTATTGTAGTTTTACCATTGATATTTTCATCCCAGCTTTGTCTCAAAGTCCTCCTGAGTTTGTCTTTGTCATATAAACATAGGCAGTGAAGTGGAAGTGTTGGCTTTAGCCATGTCATGGTGATTCATTACCAGCGGTCGCCAGGCTTCCCATTCCTGTGAAGAAAAGATTATGTGCTGTCAGCTTCAACCAGTACACTTGAGCCTCAGGACCATGGTGGAGGTCTGCGGCGGTCCTGTGGATACTATTAGTGGCATCATAGGGAAAGATAAACTGTCATTTTTATCATCGTCACATCAAAGTAGATACCATCTGGTGTACACTTGATCTTTGCATTCAGCTGGCATAACACATCTCTTCCCAAGAGATTGATTTGGCGTATCTGCCGAATACAACAGGGAAGCGTAGATTGTCTGTCTCTATTTTTAGCGGAACTGGCTCAGTCATTGGTATTATCTGTGTTTTCCCAGAGAAACCTATAGTACGAATCTTTGAAGCAGAGAGGGGAAGATAGGCTCCTTGTTTTCCTATACATGAGTACGTAGCTCCAGTATCAATCATAAATTGGTGATGTTGATTACATATAGTTACATTTATTGTGGGTTCCGCTTGGGGGCGTATTGTTAAAATGGGCAAAATTGTCTTCCCCTCAGGTTTCTCTGGGCACCCCTATTGCCAATAGGCTGCTGGGCCTATCCAGGGACCATTGTTCTGGTGATTGGGGCCCATTCCCGTGTTGTGAGACTCAGCATTCGGATTTTGAGGACCCATCCAGGGGTTGGTCGGGCAGTCTCTTTGCATATGTCCAGTTTGCCCACACCCCCAACACTGCAGTCTTGACTGATATGGTGACGCTGTGGAGGCTACCTGTTGTTGTGGTCCTGACATGGCCCCTCTGGCTCCTCCTCGAGGTCTGCCCCATCTCCCCCGCATGGGTGGACCGCCTCGTCCTCGTCCCGCGGGG
Organism: Hirundichthys speculiger; assembly: GCA_018398805.1. Taxonomy (NCBI): domain Eukaryota; kingdom Metazoa; phylum Chordata; class Actinopteri; order Beloniformes; family Exocoetidae; genus Hirundichthys; species Hirundichthys speculiger. The sequence goes on along the minus strand of JAGFBZ010002418.1, from coordinate 903 downwards.
GGCTGCTGCTGGTCCCCTCCTCCTTGATTAAGATGCACGTGGATCGGTGGGATCTGTGGTACTGGTACTACAGGAGCACAGTTAAGCACAGCAGGTGTCTGTTAGGCTGGGGGAGACAGTGTTGGTGCAATTACTGGGGCTTGCATCGCTCCTCCGTATCCATCCTCCAGCCCTGGGGCTGCCGCTGTTACTGTCACCTGTGTTTTAGGCTTCTCCCGTTCCTTTTTTTGCTTGGTCAGCTCTCCTATCTGTAGTTGGGTTAGCTTGTTAGCCAACATCTTACTTTGGTCTTCTCGGGTCTGCCTCTCAGCTCTGTATGCATTCACATAATGAACCACATGCTCAGAAAACACTGGCCACTCCATTTTCATCAGTCCCACTACCTCACTCATTTTGGACTGTACTTCTTTAGGCATCGCATTCTTTACATATAATTTGAATAATGCTCTTGTTGACTCATTGCTATCCCATTCGTTTCCAGTCTCAGCTTTCCACATTTTTGATAATCATGCAGAAACTGTGCTGGGCTGTCACTGTCTTTCAGGCACTCTTTTTCTAACTTGCCTGGGTCCATCCGTGAGGGATATTTTTCTCTTAAGGCCTTCCATACCCTGGGTCTCAAATAATCAAAGGGCACTTCATCATGAGTGTGTCCGTCGTTACCCCTTCCAAGCTGCCACTCTAAAAATCTCTGTTGTGGCTGCTTGTCCTGCCGTCTTTATCAGCAGCGCCTTCACATCCCCAGCTGCCAATTTGATCCCTCCTGTAAGTTCCTCGAGCCTCTCGATCCATTTATCTGCTCCATCTGTCAGGGGAGTCAGTTTCCCAGCAAGTGTCATCATATCCATAAATGACCATGGTACGTACCGGTAATCATCATTCGGTCCTTTGGCCAGTAAAGGG